>JARYHS010013630.1:281656183-281774311 GCA_031002005.1 Vandiemenella viatica
TTTTTTTTAGTACAGATTAAAGAGTTCTTTTCTGTAAATTATGTGAAATTATAGTAACTTCAACATAAAATTTTACAATTTAATTTCACAATGGCACAGTGAAAGTGACACTACTTGATAAAATAAGTGATGTATAAATGAGGAGGTTTTTATGTATAGCAAAATTAAATGTTTGGTCATATTTTTTTATTTTTAGGTCATATTTACCTATTATTAAGGTCATATGTGCATGCATATTTATCTATTTTTATGGTCATAAAAATCCAAACCCTGGTGGTCACTAATTCCTCCAGTTACCTGACACCCCACAAAATTTTCATCAGGCTCATGTTTTGATCTACCACTGTGATCAAAGTGATACTGTTTGTAGATCCACGATGGGAAAAATCTCAGATGTAAAAGAAATAGATGAAGTTGCTGAAACAATAACTGCCTGGGGTAGAACTGGAAAGGAGGAGGTTAATGCGGAAAATATAAAGCCAGTAATAAAGGTATTACTGGTGACCTGCAGAAGTATAATGAACAAAGTAATTGAATTTTCAAACTTAATAAAGATACATGAATCACAAGTAATTATATGGGGTAGATTCTTGGTTGAAGAAGTACGAGACAACGAGGGTTTTCCCAATGGTCACAGAGTATACCACAGAGATAGAGGAGCAATTGGTGGAGGAGTTTTCATACTACTTAGCAAAAGCAACCACAGATCATGACCATAAGTTACATAGGGTAGATTTGTGGGGTAGTAAAAAAGGTTTAATTCTAGATGGGCATACCGCTGCCTCGTGACTGTTAACGTGACGTCATCGTGACGTCGCGTTCACGTACAGTCATCCGCGGTCAAAAACATTTAAAGCTGTACAATATCAACATAAACTGATATCCCGAAGGTGGATCAGAAGCAGGCGGCCGCTGGTAAGCGGCCGCAGATGTCCGATAACACAATCAGATGTTCAATGTTTCAGGTGAAGCTCGCATTTCATCATCCGGCAGTGAACCCGCGATGATTAGCTATATTGGTTGTGTTATCGGACATCTTACCAGCGGCCGCCTGCATCTGATCCACCTTCGGGATATCAGTTTATGTTGATATTGTACAGCTTTAAATTATTGTGACCGAGCTACGCGAGGTCAAAATATATGTTTTTACGCGGATGACTGTATGTGAACGCGACGTCGCGAGGCAGCGGTTTCCCCATCTAGAATTAAACCGTAAAAAAATCTGGGTTTTTGCTGCTTATAGCAGTGGAAGAATGACAGATGAAGATGAGGCTCTTGGGAAGAAATTAAATTCCTACTCAGATTTCAGAGATGAGAAATTTAGCTGGTGTTAACTCGGTAGGAAATAAGATTGATAACACGAGGGAACAGCGATTTGAAAATACCTTAATAAGGGAATGGGTATTAACACAAGTGGTGGAGCAGATCACTAGGGGACAAAATATTTTGGATATATTCCTAATAAAACCTGATGATAACCATGTGGGGTGTCAACTAACTGAAGGAATAAGTGGTAATGAAGCAGTTCTGGTGAATTTTGAAGGATTCAGTGAACCAGCAGCTAAAATTGAAGGGGAAATAGGAACAATTATAAAAGGCTAGTTCAACAGGAAGAAACGCCTAAGGCCACCACTTTTCTGCCATTCGCTTGAAACACCTCTGGAAAAATTGGCGGGATTCTCACACGACATAGAATAAAAAGTTTCTACCAACCACCAACCAAAATATGGGACTATCTCCGTTTGGTTAAGGATGACCTTGGTCTTCGAGTTCCCAGAATCTACAGCATTCCATGTGAGTTTGGAAAGTCTTACATCGGTCAAACTAACCGCACTTTCAAAACTCGGTGTGAAGAACACAAACGCCATCTTCGCCTGGGACAGTACAGCAAATCAGCGATCGCCGAGCACGTGTACGGTTATGGTCACAGGGTAGACTTTAACAACGTTAGGATATTTGCTAGAATGTCATATTTTTTGGGATTCAATAGTCAAGGAAGCAATCGAAATTCGATTGGCCAATACCTTCCAATAGAGACAGTGGGCTATGTCTTAGGAAGGCGTGGAAACCAGCCTTGGGGAAACTCTGCAGAGAGCGTTGAACCTCTATTCAGCTGCCACCATAGACGGTTCCATATCAGGGTGCGTGGCCTGCAACGAAGATCTACAGCCACGCCCACTGGCAGTCAGCCGCCTGGCGCGGGCCGCGAACAGAGCCTTTGGGCATATAAGGAAGTGCGGCACCTGTGCTGTCTCGGTCACACTCACTCACTGAGACACAGGGGTGATGGCTGCCGTTGCTGCTAGTGATGCCGACTTCTAGCGAGTTGAAGTTGTACCCGGGAACAACATCTACCTTGAGGCAAGACGCCATCAAGATGAATTCGTGCACACCTTCAACATCAAAAGTTTTCCTTGAAAAACTTCGCCGAGATGGCTACCAAAGAGAACTTTACGCCATGGACGCTGTGGGTGATTCCTGATGGTCTAAAGTACGGCTAGTTTATGCGAGAAAAGTACTACGAGGTTGCCACGGCTCGGAGATTCTCAACCGAGCAAGAAGAAGTGTAGCTCATCCATGACGACGCGGTGGCAAACGGACACAAGTGCCCGGAAGCCCTGGAAGCTTGCCTGCTTGCCTTCGATTAGGGATAAAACGATACGAGTAAATACAAGTACTTACTCGATACATTCCTTCCGATACGAAGTACTTTTTGTATCGATACTTTAAAAACAAGTATCAAGTAGGTATCGGTCAAAAGTACTCGTATCGGTGTATATACCAATGTCACGAATATCATGATTTCATTTAACACGTTAATTGATACATTAAACGCCTCACGGATCGATTCTTGTCCCACTTCTTTTTAATGTTTATATTTCTGACATTCCTCAAACAGAATCCAGACAGTTCTCTTATGCCGACGATCTGGCAGTAGTACAACAATCCGATAATGTTCAGCAAATTGAAAATAGTTTAACAGCAGACCTCAAAACCCTGAGCAACTATTTTCGGAAATGGCGTCTCGTACCCAGTTCCAGCAAGACGGAAACTAGTGTCTTCCATCTTAACAATCGGGTGGCGAATCTCCCACTTGACGTTCTTCTTGATGGCACTCCCATCCGACACAACCCCTTCCCCAAGAATCTGGGAGTCGTAATGGATCGCACCTTGTCGTACAATAAAAATCTAAACAACCTTGCAGCAAAACTAAGAACCAGGAATAATATTCTGCAGAAGTTAACTGGCACCTCCTGGGGAGCATCCGCCTCTACACTCCGCACAGCAGCACTGAGCCTTGTGTATTCTGCAGCTGAGTACTGCTCATCTGTCTGGATAAATAGCACCCACGTCAAAAAGATCGACACAGTATTGAACCAGACAATGCGGATAATTAGCGGATGTATCAAGACCACTCCACTGTACTGGCTACCTGTTTTGTGCAACATCGAACCGCCTACAATAAGACGACACAATCTCCTAACTGCCCAACATAATAAGATCTGTCATAACTTGGATCTGCCCATCCATGACGACATGGATAATATGTTTGTGAGACTTAAATCAAGAAATCCAAGTGTAAAAACTGCTAAACACATTATATCTGATAATTTTAATGGGAGAGAAGCTTGGAAATTGGAGTGGATAGCCTCAGCCCCACCAGAATGGCACTCCCTGTTCGACAGTCAACAGGCACTAAAGGGACTCGACCTTCCTCGCAAGACCTGGGCAGCTCTTAACAGAGTTAGGACTGGTCACGGCAGATCTGCTTCAGCTCTGTACACATGGGGAATGAGAGATTCACCGAGATGCGACTGTGGTGCGGAATAACAAACCATCCGTCACATGATCTTTGACTGCCCACTTCGAGCCTACAGGGGATCACCGATAGATTTTATTAACATTTCAAATGAAGCTTTAGATTGGCTACACCATGTTAATTTTGAATTTTAATTGTAATTAATGTTGAATTGTATTGTTTTTGTGCAATGGCCATAAGCTAAATAAATAAATAACACTCATCTACACTGTAAAGAATATTTTTTTTGGTTGTCGTTACTGCATTTTTTCCAACACATTCTTTTTCTATGTTTGTGTTGTTGGAAAACTTGTTTGTCTTTGGCCGGCGGAAAGAAAGAAAAAAAAACTCTCTGCCGAAAAATACATATCGATAGTGGAGTTCCTGAGGGATGTACTAAAAAATTTATTCTTGACGTTAAGACACGTTGGAATTCACTATATTATATGATTGATTGAGTTATTGGATATGTCGAAAATTGCTATGCAGCTTTTATTCGATGCTGCTACAGATAGTCCTGAATTGGTGACTGGACAAGAAATTGAGTCCTCTTGTAACAACCATTCGAATTTGTCACAAGAGAATCTTCAGGTCAGAATTATGTTACCTTATCCAAAATCATACGCATGATTAATTGTCTGACGTCGCAGCTAACAAAATTTTCATCAATAGAATGTGTCACTCAGTTGCAAACAAACCTACTGGCTGAATGTAAAAAAAGATTTGGTCTCATTGGATTTGACACCCTTGCAGCTTTGCGAACAATTTTAGACCCACGTTTCAAAAACCTTCATTTTCAAGATGCAAGAGCATGTGGCAGTGCGATACTAAAGAATTAAATAATATTATTAAAGAAGATCCGACAATGTCAACCAGAGGATCTGAAGAATAAGCATTCCACGAAGATTTTGATTTTTGATTACACCACAAACAACTTGCAGTTGGCGAAAAGCGACGCCGTGCTAACTCAAAAGCCGATGAAGTTTCTATTTATTTGGCTAGTCCAGTCTGCGCTTTAAATGGCAACCCATTAGAGGAATTAAAACCCGAAAGGGAGGAATTAAAACTCGTATTTCCATGCTTATACAAACAAGCGCGAATTTATTTAAACATTGTCGGTACCACTGTACCCTGTGAAAGGCTTTTTTTCCAAAGCTGGTGCAACAATAACTACATCCAGAAATCGTCTAACAGGCAAACACTTAGAAAAACAAATATTTTTGGGGAGCACTGCAAAAACCGACTTTTTTTCATAAAATTAGTTTTATTTTGTCCTAGTCGGTGAAAATGTCTCCTCAAATAAATATATAGTTTTATATCAATAAAGACTATCAATACTTATTACATACTGTTTTTTTTAATTATTCCAAATTTCACTACGAAAATTCAATCGATACGAGTAAGTATGGATACTTTTCAATGGATACCGAATAAGTATCGATGCTTTACGACGGATACTGTATCGAGTAAAAGTATCGATACCTCAGTGGTATCGTTTTATCCCTACCTTCGATTAGGACTTCTGCGTGAAGAAGTTCTGCCGAAGATTAAACACAAGGCGTAACATACATTGCAGGAAACAGCAACCACCAGCAGTTAAGGACTGGCAGGTCACGGGGAAAAAATGACCCGCTTCTTCGACTGAAAAACTGCCGACTACCGGAATCACAAAAGGAAGAACAAGCCTTCAAAATTCCTGATCCGCCTGTCAGTTCTTCCCGGGGTGACACAGCGGGCAACCTCGCAGCACCGGAGTCGCCTTCGCCAGAGGAGCACCATTGAGGAGGAGCCTGTGCAACCAGAAATGGTGCCATCCACGGGGATTTGGGGCAGGCTGTATATCCAGCTTCTGCTGGCCACAGAGCTGTCTCTATTCTGCTGGCTGGCTGAAGGTGGCATCAAGATCTTAGCCTCCTGCCCTTCGGACTTGAAGAAGGCCACCAACCTGCTGGATGACATGAGCATCAGCTGCGCCGCGTAGCAGCCCACCCCGCCACTACAGTCGCCGCCAGTGGCAGTTGGGACACTGTCGGGAGAGCGGGTCAAGAGGCTGGCCGAGAAGAAGCCCTCTCCCCCGAACTCCGGCAGTGTTTCAAGTGCCAAAATACGGGCACCACGCGAGCGACTGTACCCAACAGCGCAGGTGTGTCAGATGTGGTGTTGACCACAAATTAGCCGACTGCACCACAGCCAGGGAGGAAACAGTCTGCTGCAACCGCGGCAGAGGGCACGCGGCCTGTTTCTCTGGGTGTGATGCCAAGAAGACACTTCGGGCAGCGCGCCGCCCGAAAGCTGCAGCGACCGCAAAGCGTGCCCGCCACGATGCTAGCTCCAGCCAGCCTCTCCACAATCGCAGACCTGCGGACAAGAACGTGCGCGAGACCCATACGAGGCCCGCTGCGTGCCGCCAAGACCAACTGACGACAGGAGAAAAAAAAAAAAAAGAATGTCCTGACTCCAGTCGGTAGCTGGTAGTCTTTCGTCGAAATACGAAAATACCCTTGATCGGCCAATTTCAACCACCATATCTCCCACACTCACTGAATTTCGGCCGACGTTTTGATCGAAAGGTAACTCTGTGTTACTACCACACACAAACGCCAGTGATCTGCGATCGATAGTTTTCGCTGAAAAGTGATACACCAAGACACATGCGTCTTTGGCAGAAATATGAAATTGCCGCTGCTCGATCACTTTCAATCCCCATATCTGCCACACCCCCACAGCTACTGAAATCTAACAACCATAGTGCACGACAGGAGACACGATTCTACTACCACGCACAAATACCAATGGTCTATGCTATGTAGTTGTGGCAGGAAACAGAAATATAAGGAGACACAAATTTTTTGTTGAAATATGAAAACGCCCTGCATTGACCAACTGTAATCATGATATCTCCCACATCCCCACAGCTATCGGCATTCGGCCAACGTTGTGCACGACAGGAAACTTCATGCTACTTCCACACACAAACACCAGTGATCTGTGCTAGGTAGTGGTGGCTGAAAAGTGAAATATAGGAAAACACACGTCTATTTTTGTATATATATGATTGTTGTAGGTGTAGGTCTTACGGAACCGCGGTACATGCTACTAACAATTGGTAGGGTTATTTACTAATGTATAAATTGGTATAGAATCGCAAATCGCCATCGCCGAATTCCTTCCCGTTCCTTGCCACTCTCCCACTTCTAATGACATAAATTTATATTCACTGACATCTTTTCATATGCGTTAGATTTAGATTATTACCAAGGCTATTTTGTTTATTCTTCTCTTTACATTTTGGGGAATATTCTTATTATGCATCGTTGCATTCAAAAGAAATAAATTCAGTGACTGTGAACTTCAAAAGCTTAAATTTTCATAGCTGTCTCTATATGATAATGTTATATTTAAGACTAGTTCAGCATTATTATTAAAACAATCTCTTTGGTTTAACAATAACCATGAAAGGTAGGCCTATTTTTTCAAAGAAGCATTCCCCCTAATTTTAGTCACGAGCCGCCACTGCTGACGACATAAGTTATCACTATATACAGTTTCAATGAGTTTTGGCCTATGTATCGTGAGAACTGTGGTATTGACCTAGCTGAAATGTATCTTATATATTAGCTGTTGAAATAAGCTATTGCTATGCAAACTTTAGTTAGTTTTTGTGATATGTGCGCACAGATGGACACAAATTTCAAAGTTTATGGTTTTGTTTCCATTATCATTGAGAAATTATCCTATATACTCGGTGAGGCGTGTGAATCGTCCACTGTCTCTGCAATGGGGTTTCGACTCTCCGACAATACTGGGTCGTTGGTGTTCTCTATCGACAACCTACAATTTTACGATTTGTCTTAGTCCTCGTATGTTCGATGTTCATGTGACGATCCTGCGAATTCGTCTTTGAATGACGATTGCCTTGCTCGTGCAGTTCCCCTCACCTCTCCGACGCCACGATGATCTGACTATTTTTACCTCTGGATCGTTGATCAGAGGCAGATCCAGTGGCGTAGCTAGGGGGGGGGGGGGGGCGGCGGGGGCGGTGCGCCCCGGGTGTCACCCGTTGGGGGTGACAACCGCATTATGAAAATAGTAATCAAAATTAGTGTGATACAAAAAAATAATGTGTGTATATATATATATATTTTTTTTTTTGATAGACTTCTTTTATCCTTTGGTGTCGAAACACGTCTACCTTTAATGTTTTGAATATTTCTTTATAAGTTGATCTATCGCATATTCAAATACGATTCAGTACAGTAGAGTATAATAATATTATTGGCTACACCGAGCGCTTAAACAATAGAGCATTGCTCTGTTGCTCCAACAATCACACGAACTCGTTGTGCTTGCCTTCCGTCACAGTTGTTTGGTTTGTTAAGAGCGGCGGTGGATATAATGTAAGTTTTCTTGTATTAAGAGAGGAAGTTTTAAAATTAAAGGATATATCTAAAATTGTTAAAATCATATTAATTAGGCAGTTAAATTGTAATTCCTCGAAATTATTTCAAGAAAAATGTTACATTTTCCTTTGAAAATGAAAAAAAGCAACCAAGCGTATGCTGGAATACGCGTAGCCTACGCTTCAGAATTGTTTTGCTTTTTTAGAATTCTATTAGCTTTCTAACTAAGATTCACAAGTGACTAAGTATTTTTTGAATTTATCATCTGACAGATTCGAATTGAGTATATTTCGTGTTATCCGTCCCGATATACACTCTGCGTACCTTCCTTTTGTCGACAGTGCACCTATACTCGACATGAAATCGTATCATGTTCGAATTTATGCAAATAAAATGATTCGGAAAACTGCATTAAACTAGCAATACGGTCAGGTTTCAAGTCAATCCGGACGAATCCAAGTGTTATCGTCTGTCGGTAATGAGTTTTTGTAGGGCATGTGTTTAAAACAGTCGGAACCGCATATCTTGCTAGCGAAGTCGTAACGTTAGTAAGGGGACATCCATAAATTATGTGAGGTGTTTTTCCGGATTTTCGGACCCTCCTCCCCCCCCCTCTCTGGTGAGACTTAGTGAGATCTGGCCACCCCCCCGCCCCCTACGGATCGCCCTCGCAACTTTTTGAGACCTTTTTATTAGGTCTCACCCTCCCAAAGCCGGTTACACCCATACTTTTCGACGAAATACCCCCTAAAATCGACATTCGCGTCATTTGTAAAACCTTTTTTTTTTTTAGCTCTACAGTCCAACACAATTTTAAAAAATCTCACGTGAGAATTGGTGAGATTTCGCTGGACCCCGCCCCTGTTTCACCTCACGTAATTTATGGATGCCCCCTAAGCACTTTAACTTTAGGTTCATGTAAGTTTGATATGCTTTCTACTGATTGAGAATATACAAATATGATCGCGATCAAATAAATAAGCGTATGATTCTCTAAGAATTTTCCATCATAAATTCACAGAAGATTTCTATTATGGGTAACCTCTTTGTCGAATACACGTACCTACATTCTTATGGGTTCCTTAAATCGACAGTGACGTCGAACTTCTGTTCCTGAACAAAAATTGAGCTTTAATCATAAACTGAACGAACATTTACATCTTTATTTATACGCTACTGAGCGGTGCTAGAAATATAAAACTTACACATGGAGATGGGCTTCGATACATATCATATTTAGGAGTCTGTAGCTACTTATTTCTTAGGCGGGTAGTAAAATACTTCACTTAATAAGTACATCATGTAAAGGCGGCAGATATCTCAAAGGCATGTTCTTTTATTACCTGACCGTTGTTTTTTTATTTTAAATTACGTTTAATTATGATTTTATATTTTATTTATTCCTCTATTTTTATGAAGGAACTTAATGTAGAGTTGCTTCTCTGACTATACAGTATCCCCCAGGGTCTCACAACTTGTGGGACCCGGATCCTGGATTTGCTCCAATGGGACCCCATTTGGATCTGGAATTGCTTCTACTTGGATCAAGCCACTTCTGTTAACTTTCCTCTCAATATCTCTTGGTCCTCCAAATACCGAGGTTGTGAAGTCATTTAAATACAGCCTATGTTAACGTTTCAATAACAAATGGGTAGTTTTCGACTTTTTTTAAATTTATAGCGAAATCTTATGGTCGCCCCATAGTTACACTGGCGGAAATTAAAATCACAACACGCATACATGAATGGTAGAATTTTAGGAAACTTTGAAAATATATCCAGGGCCATACCTAAAAGAAATAATAACAAATGGAAATGGATCAGCCAAAGTTATTACTTTTTACAGTTGTCAGTGAGAAATGCGCCCAACTTGAGCACCAATACATTCGTGGATCCTTGCCGGCATTGACGCAACAAGTGTTCGGATGTCTACTTGGTGTATGGGCCTTATTACACTAGGCGACTTGGTGGCGCAACCAGACGCGCCACTGGTGTCTTTGTTGGCGACGCAACCAGGATTCTGGTGGCGCAGCCAGCCAGCCACTCGCGCAACCCAGCAGTCTCTTTGCTGTTATCCTCGCATTGTATGCGAATTGTGTAGTTGAATATGTCCAGTCAACTACAGAATGTCACTGTGGAAATGCGGGGAAGTGAAAGTGTAGAGAAGACAAAGGGGTAAAGCAAGAAGAATTTATCATTTTCGTATCTAGAAAGACGATTTAGACATTCTTAAGTAATTAAAAAACTTGTTGTCGTCTGAATACAATTCATCAAAAAGAGTATAGATTCCCTTAGCAATAGAATATGATATACATACATCTTTCTCTCCCTTCGCCTTCCCTTTTTCTTTTTAATTATTTTTAATTAATCATTAATTTAATTGCGATGGAGCTAACACTCCGGTAGCAATTTCCCTAGTCATCTAATTTCCCGTTTATGTATATATTTAAATTTTCTTTTATAGCTGGAATGTTAAATTCCTCCCCCATTTACTTTTCCTATTTATAAATTTTAATTTTAAAATCCTTAAGCTCTTTTTTTCCTTTTTTTTGTAAATTATTCATCACTACACTCGGTAATTTGTTCCAATTCCTGACGCCCTTAACAACAAAAGAAAATTTTTTCCACTCCCTTATGCAAGAAATCGAGCCCAAGCTTGTGGTCATGGTCGCCTTTCTCCTTCCATGCACTATACCTAATTCTTTTACCAATTTCCATCCAAGTCCCATCACCAACATATGCCTTGCACATTTCCAGCACTCTCTTCACTCTCCTCCTTTCCTCCAATGATTCCCAATCCAGCTCCTGTATCATATCAGTTACTGACTGGGTCCTGCGATAATTTCCACAAACAAATCTATCTGCTCTTCTTTGCACACCTTCCAACTGCTGTATTTGAGCTCCAAAATGTGGTCCCAAACAACACCACCATATTCAACAAATGATCTGACCAAAGTTTTGTAACCCAACAACCTAACTTCTCTGTTACATCCTCTCATCACCCTCTCCAGCAAATGAAGGATTTTATAACCTTTTTCTACCACCTGCCCAATTGAGTTTATCAAACGTTATGCAAAGAATTTACACTTCATCAAGCAAATCTGACCCCACTCTGTAATAATAATTAACCTTCAGATCTATTTATCTGTGTACCTTATAAGCCAACTCTTCTTGGCATTTATCTTCATTCCATGCTGATATTCTATCCAGATCATCCTGCAACTGTTCAGTCTTCTCCTGTTTGGTCCTATTGTATACCATTGTATCATTTGCAAAATACCTAGATTCTGACTGTAACAGTCATTCATTAGAATAATGAACAGCAACTCCCATATTTACTTCCACATCTTTTGATAATGTATTTCCTACTCTAACCCTTTGCTTTCTGACTTTTAAGAATTCCTTTGCCCAGCAAGTAACTTTTTCATCCAATTCAATACATTTCAGTTTATTTAAAACCATTTTATAGCTCACTCTGTCAAATGCCTTAAAAAGATCTAGTGCCACACTATCAACTTGACCTCCCATTTCCAATTCATTTGAAATATCTTGCATATAGTCCACTATCTGAGATTCAAATGAATATCCTTGCCGAAAGCCATGTTGTCGATCTGAAAACTAGTTTCTTTCTTCACATACATTTCTGATATAGTTGCATATCAATCTCTCCATCATTCTGCCTATCACTGATGACAAACTAATTGGACAGGAATTTTCACCATATTTGTAACTGTTCCTTTGCTGGTACTACTATTGGTCTTTTCTAATCCTCTGGTAAGCAGCAAGTCTCCAAACTCATTTTAAACAAAATTTTAAGATAAGGTACAATATCGTATCCCACAATCTTTAATAAATCTGTAGTAATATTACCTACACCAGTTATGTTACGTTTTTTTAGCATTCTGATTTACTTCGCAATTTCCTGAGAATTTATTTCAAATTTTGTAGGTTCGTCATTTATACTCTCCTCTGATTCATTTCCTCCCATCACAGGATGACTGTCCTTAGTTGTCTCACCAAACCTGTCACTCGGTATGTCTGCAATTTTAAAATCGTAAAGTAGGAAGGGGCATATGAACAGTAGACTGAACGCGTGGTGGCGAGTCTGGCGGCGCCGCCTGGTGGCCTAGTGTAATAAGCTAGGTAAAGGGGGTTTTAGACGACCGGACCGGACCTGATAAAACGGGTGCTCCACCCCTCCGACCTGAGAATACGTGACGTGTAAACGCAGCACCGGACCAGATGTGGGCGGGGCGACGTGATCGGGTGATCGGGTCAAAAATACTCCCGATATCGGGTCCCCCCACCTTTTCACACTTACAACCACGTGACCCGCGCTCCAGTCACCCCCTCCACCTCATTGTTATTCTTTGTCGCGGGCTTATTTGTTTAATGTGTTGTGGTGTTTGTTCATTTCACTTGATTATTCTATTCAGCAATGGAAAAAGGAAATAGATAACCGAGAAAAAGAATGTATTATCAACATGCTTGAGGTTCTCAAATCTTTAAAACATTTATGGGACCCAAGCAACGAACTGTATTTTAATAAAGATCTAAGTAGGTAGCAAGGGTATGGGCGGCATTACACTGTAAAAGATCTTTTTCCAAGATCATTTATAAAACATTTTATCATATTTCTTTTATCAAAGATATTTTATGACATTTTTCAGTCCCATTACACTATATAAAATTTTTCGTCATAGTTCTCTGAAATGAATGAAGTAAACCTGAAAGCTTTTGCAGACGCAGTTAGTGCAACTGTCACAATATGCATTTTATTGAAAATAAAGAAGAGAAGTAAACGTATTTAGGTTAGACCGTGGATTACGAGACTTGATATGATAGGAGTTCATCAAAGTTTATTGAAAGAGCTGCAATGTGAGGACATGGCAAATTATAAAAGTTATGTTCGATGCTGAAGAATAGGTCCAATAAATTCTTACCAAAACATTTCCATAAATTTCTACATCAGAATTATTTCTCCATGTATACTATTGGGTGTTTATTTTTACGGTGTATGTGCCATGGGTTTTACTCGATTGCTGGTGGCGGAACTACACCTTTCTGCAATATAGCACACGCCCTGGTCTGCGCATTCCGTCTGTTATTACTGTATTCCAGAAACCTGCCAAATACCAGTTTCTTAACATGTTAATTTTCTTTTTTACGTCTTATACAGTACAGCCTTCTATAATAGCACTAATTAACTTTGCGTAAGTATTCACCTTTTTATTACTTATCGTATAGTCTACATGTTTCTGACTTTACATTTCCTTCTGTTCATACCCAAGACAGGAGGAGGATGAGGAGGGTCATGGGAGTGTACAGGGTGTATACTGGCAATGAGGCATGTTAAGATATCGCAGTAGGTATGAAAAGTAGTTCAAGGCAGGGAAAAGATTACCATGACCACAAGCTGGCACTCGATTTCAGGCACAAAGGTGTGGGAAGATTTTCCTTTTTAGGTAAGGTTGTCAGGGATTGGAATGAGTTACCAAGGGGAATGATGAATAACTTACAGAAAACGTTAAAAGAATTTAAAGTTAAAATTTGTAGAGGGCAAATGTAGGTGGGTGCAGGATAGGGGGAAGTTGGGTGTGTAGGGAAATTGCCACCGGAGCGTGTGCTCCATTGCAATTAAATTAAAATTATTTTTTAAAAAAAAAAAAAAAGATTTTCGTGGATTTGGCAGTAATAACCAACTTTGGTAACGTCCCTTGCGCCATTTTCTTTTTTTTTACGTTTTCAGGGTGCTGAAATCTTTTATAAAATGTAATGCCAACGTCTTACAATTTATAAAAGAAATTTTATAAAATAAATCTTTTATAAAATATGCCCCATTACAGTGTAAAATATTTTATAAAATATATTTTATCAAATATCTTTTACTGTGTAATGCCGGCCTATGAAGCTCTTCTATAAATGTACAGAAACATTAGGCCGTCTGCGACCTTAAAAGATCTTTAAAAAAGTTAGAAAACATGAGGAATTGAACATGAGAATCTGAAAATCTGGGCGTGACAATATGCACACCAACAATCTGTGAGAGCTGACATAGACAGTTTCGGAAGAAAAAACGGACCGTGTAACGATCGACCAAGGGAAAATCTGGTAGAGTGGTGGGGGAACCCTTTATCGGGTGCCCGTTTTATCAGGCCCGTTTTATCAGGCCCGTTATCAGGCCCGTTTTTTCAGATCCGGTCCGGTCGTCTAAACCCCCCTTAAGATACAATGCCCCGCCACGACTCTCGGCCACCAGTGGTTGCCGGCCTGGTGGCCGGGCACGGCAGCCAGCCGGCCGCCAGTTTCTGGCGGCGCCACTGGCTGCCCTAGTGTAATAAGCTCCATAACAATCAATGCCCAGCGACGAGCAGAGCCACCAGTGGCGCGGCTGGTTGCGCCACCAAGTCGCCTAGTGTAATAAGGCCCTATGTCTCACTATGCGTGCATGTCTTTTGCAGTCAGTTGTTGCACAGTTTGTGCTGGGTGACCATGTGATCTAATGTATCTACTTCTGGTATCCTAGAAATGCTGTATTTGGGACAAATCTGGGAACCGTGCTGTTCATATTGTGATCGAAACTCCTTGCAAGGCTTGTGTGACGATGGCCGCGGTATGAGGACGGGCACTGTCTTGTTGGAAAATACGATTCGAATGTTGAACATGTAGGGTATCACAATAAGATGCAGTGCCTCGTCCACATAGTGGTGGGCTGTCATTGCCTTCAACAACAGCCGACTCAGTCATGCTATCGAAACTGATTGCCACCAAAACATGACACCGGTGACGGCACTTGCGTGAGGTTCTGAAATCACAGCAGATAAGCCGTTCCTCCACTACGCCTGCGAACATGTCGTCGATTATCACTTTGCCGCAGACAGAATCGAGACTCGTTTCTAAACACAAATGTACGCCATTCACATGTCCATTTGTGTTTTGCATTATACCAGGGTAGATGATGATGGCAATGAAATTAGATCAATGGGACACAATGCACAGGGGCCAGAGTGTGTAACCCAGCTTCAAGCAATTAGTTTACAATCATCCGGGGAGGGGCGGAGGCGGGGTGTGACTATGTGTAACCACTACTTGGATCTGGCCTGCAGTCAAACATCTGCCAGCAACAGCCACCCACACCATTTGGCAGTCTTCACGTGCTGTTATCCATCTGTATGGACCTGTGCCTGCTCTAGGAATATTAGAGCTTTTTTTCATCACTGTGTAACATGTTTGGTTACTGACATTGCACTGCGGCAAATCGTTCTGGAGATTTCACGATATGATGCACCCTTTCAAAACACGTCAATACTCCGACCTCTCTCACTGTTAGACATTTGGGTGTAGAGAGTTGTCACTCTTCGCCTTGGCATACTTAGACAACAAAAACTTGTGGGCAACCACGTGTCATGTGACACCACACTGTTCGCCACTTATACGCTTAAAAAAAATAAAAATAAAATAAATAAATAAATAAAAAATTGCAATTTACATAATATATAGCACCGTAATTCTCATATTATTACATGTAAAACTTTTAATGTTAAATCATTTAAACTCTTCATGCGGGTATATTTGGGGCCAAATTTCATTCGTTTATCACAACACCATCTGGGTGCTGGGATTTTAATTTGCACCAGTTTGTGTATCAGTTGCTACCCGGTCTTTAGTCTCCTTTAACGTTTACAAGTGATTGTTTCAGGGAATCAGTGTTGGGGATGACAGGTAGGTTTGACACCCTACTTTATTATAGAGTACTGTACTTTATTCTGCACAGTTTTGGTACCAATGTAGATTAAAATACTTTTTTATCTGACTCACGTAATCACCTAACTGGTTGATATTTTATGTACAAAAATAGTATCCCAGCGCAATATTAACAGTATCAACGCAATCTCAATCAAATGTCAATCACTCGCACTTGACGTGTTTGTTTTGTCTGAGGTTCTTTTCGATTCACTCAATACTTTTTGTTAGTAAAGAACGAGATTATAACATATTTTAATTTAAATATAAGTCGTAAAGATTTTGTATAGTAAAAATAATAATTTCATGTTATCACAATGTTCTAGTCACAGAGTTTCTTATTTGGAAACTCGCAATGCACCTATATCGTAGTCACCTAACTTGAAAAGAAGACGTACAGATTAAAGTGAAATTCAAACCACCGAGCGTCCTTCGCATTAGAAGATAAAAGGTTTGTCATTGGTAAAAGTCAATTTTAAGGCCCGCAAAAATTACAGTCGAGACTGGGATTTGAACCCGGACCTACGGTTTTCAAATCGCACGCATTAATCATTTGAGTCACCAGTCCGAATATACGTGTGATGAAAAATAAGTTTTCAAAAATGATAAAATAAACATATTCTTTTTCTATACCACATATTTTTGTTATCAAAAGACACGAATCCACTTTTATGTGTTTGAATACATATTTTTCAGTACTTCTAGATTAGTCTTGCGTCTGGTTACGGCGTGCGATTCGGGTGTAGGAGGTTCGGTTACAAATGTGGATTTCGGCTGCAATTTTTGTGGATCGTAAAATTGGTCTTCAACTCTGGCAAAGCTCTGATTTTTTTAATGCGAAGATGCTAGGACTCTTCCTACATTTTACGAACATCTGATGAACATGGGTGAAAAAAAAATACTTTTTTAAGACAAATAATAACATGAAAACAACATTTAGTCGTAAGGGATGGTAAATTTCCGAACTCTCTCGATGCGCTTCTCCACATCTAGCAGCCCGATACTGATCCGCACCGTCAAAACATAAACCAATCCAATGACGGCTGAGTGTCGGACTGAGGCCCGATCTTCAGAGGCCTCTGTAAAACCACTTTCGATCACCGGTGAGCAACACGTGGCTAAAATCTTGCCATATTGACTATTGAACATGATAATTTTGAAGATGTGATTTACGAGTTTGCAGCTGTTAAAGCTAAAAAAAAGAAGATTGTTTTTAGTTTATTGTGTTTTTTTAAAAGTTAATATTACAATTTTATTAACTATAATTTTTAATAACAATAAATGTTTATTTAATTATATTTTATTAATATGATATTTTACACTTACAAGATACTATATTTTACTTAATTTTGAATTTAAATTTTCGAGGGGTGACACCATCAATATCCGCAGATCTATGTTAAGTTTGGGGAAAAGAAAACACTTGGTGTAGTTTCCCGTTGCCTTGACCCCATCTAATTATTCGTCGGTAAATGTAAAGGTGTACCTCGAGGAATTGCTACCTAGCTTAATACAAACACACCTGTAACACCGTATTAATACTGTTTGCTACGCTCTTAGTTTTAACTGTAGCGTGTATATAATAATAAAAATTTCACCATTTTTCTTTAAGAGTATAGTGTGGTGTTTGCCTTGCAACATTCTTTCTATGGAATTATTGATAGTTCCGGGAAGGAAGGAAGGCAGGCAGGCCGACTGTTTGTTTAACCCTCCTTCGCGGCCCCCCGTCGTCACCACGGACACGGCCCGCATTTTACGGCTGTTTTATGAAAATGATGGCAGGCAGGGTTTTGTGGCGGCCTGTCGCCACGTGTGGCCCAGAGGGTGGCAACTGTTGCGTCACGGTCGCGCCCGCTTGCGACTGAGCAGGTCGCATCTATTGTTTGTGCTGGAGCTGGGCTGGAAAGTTCGTCGCGCCCACGAGACGGCTACGTTACTGCTGCTTAACATTAGCCCAGGCATTGTAGGCGGATTTTAGCGGTAACCTCAAAAAAAAAAATCTAGAGCTGAAATTTGGCACAAATATTTCTTAGTTTATAAAAACAAATCCTGAAAAATCCAGTTTTTTTCAGGTCGAAAGGGCTTAAAAAGGGGTTGAGTGCAAAATCAGTGTAACCTCGTTGTAACATTTAAACTGTCAGCCTTAGTAACGTTTTATTGAGCCCTGTGCACTGCATAAAAGTTTAGTTCGGGAATAATTTACCAAAAACGCTGAAGGAATTAAAAATTAAAATTTGGAAATCGCAAAAGTTAATAAGATAATTGAAAAATAAAATATAAAAGGGATGACTAAGAGAATTGCCACCGGAGCGTGTGTCAAATTAATTATTATCCTATAAGAGTAAAAGTATACTCACATTTTATCACGAAAGCGGTACTAAACACGGACTTTCAATTTAAAACAACCCTGTATAGCTGAAAAACAATCAAAGTTACCATATCAAGACATGATCAGAGTTGTAGTACACAGTTTCAGCGTTAAAATGGTATATAGTTTGTCTTTCTGTGACAAACGGTTGTCCAGATTGGTGTCGCGAAAACTGCGCCCAGCGAAATTTGCGGCCAGTGAAATCTGCGGCCAGAATTCTCAACAATGCTGTAGCGGTATGTTTATTATAGAATAGGATCAAACTGGTTGTATTGTTAAAAGCTGCCCCGCCGGCGCTCTGAGCGGATTGCTACGTTTGTAGTCAATGTTTCTAAACAGCAGGTTGACACTACAGATGTTTTATAGTTTATAACTGTTATTAAAATACAAGTTTTATTCTTGCTTAAAAGACGTAGAAAAGAATTGTAATAACGAGGCAGATACTTACAGAATCGTAGTAGATTTCATGCAAAATCTCCCTTTGCCTCACATTACTAAGTGCAGGAGACCTCCCATTCGGGAGGACGGTGGTTCGAATCCCCGTCCGGGCATCCAGATTTCGGTTTTACATGGTTTCCCGAATCACTCCAGGCAAATTCCGGGATGCTTCCTTCAAAAGGCCATGGCTGAATTCCTTCCCATTCCTTGCCCCCCCCCCCCCCCCATCCTTTCCCGTCTCTAAAGACCTCGCTGTTAGAGAGACGTTAAGCAGATAAGAAACTAGTGTAGGAAAAAATATTCTACCATCAGCAGTTGTGGGTTAACGTCATCCACATCAAATTTCCCCACAGACGACACGATAATGGAGTGACATCGCTCCATTTGAACGGATGGAGCGATCGTGTATGGCCGCCTCTAGACGACCTCGGCCACTCCGATCTAGTTAGTACCGCACTGGATTTTCCGAACAGTGTTGCAGATCAGCAAAAAATTCAGATTTCAGTAACGAGTGCGAAAAAAGTCTAAGAAAGAATACTTTAACCTGTGAAACATTTGCGTGTCTATTAAAAAAAAAAAAATAGATATTAACTTGGCTGTTTCGGGAGTGTAATGTAAAATGATTTGTTCACATAAAAACTTTTAGGCCACGATTTAGTGAGACCAGGTCTAAAGGGGCGTTTAGAGTGATTAGGACGGCGCGGCATGACACAAAGAGAAGAGGTATTGGCCGCAGATTTCGCAGATTTTAGGTTGGCCGCAAATTTCACTGACCGAGCGTGGTGGTGTAACGGATAGCGTTCTGGCCTCGCATTCGGGAGGACGGCGGTTCGAATCCCCGTCCGGGCATCCAGATTTGGGTTTTCCATGGTTTCCCCAAATCACTCCAGGTGAATGCCGGGATGCTTCCTTCAAAAGGCCATGGCCGAATTCCTTCCCATTCCTTGCCCCCATCCTTTCCCGTCTCTAAAGACCACGTTGTTAAAAAGGGACGTTAAACTGTTACAAAAAAAAAAAAAAAAAAAAAAAAAAAAAAAAAAAAAAAAATTCACTGGTCGCAGTTTTCACATATCCGTCCAGATTCGCATCAAAACAATTACAAATGAATCAGCACTGGGCCGAGAGAGCCGCTTCCCAGGCATTATAGGTATGAACCTCGGGGTAAAAAAAATAAAAATAAAAAACGAAGAGCTGAAAATTGACACATATTTTATTTAGTACCTAAGAAACAAGTCCTGAAAAGTCCCCATCTTTGAGGTAGTTTTTTTTTTTCAGGTCAAAAGGTTGTAAGTAGGGTTTAAATGTTATAATCAGTATAAAAGTCTTGTAGCTCTTAAAATATCAACCTTAGTTGCACTCTAAGTAACAATTGAATGAACGTGTAGTTCTTGACATTAATTACGTGAGGTGTTTTTCCGGGATTCCGGCCCCCCCCCCTTTTTTCTGGTGAGACTTCGTGAGATTTGGTCGGACCCCTCCCCTGTAAAATTACGTGAGATATTGACGGTGACCCCCCCCCCCCCCCTACGAATGGACCTCACAACTTTTTGAGACCTTTCTTTTTTAGGTCTCATGCCCCCAAGGGCGGTTATACCCCCTCTAAAGTCCTGAAAAATTATCAAAGACCTATTGTCTAAGTTGTAAGAACGCATTTTCAGCGTTAGAATGGTATATCGGTCATGTTTTTATGATAAACGGTTGACGAGACACCCATCGAAACATTCAGAAACAGTGCGCAGAGCTCCGTCCCCTACTCCCTCTGCATCATTTTGCCCGCTTGGAACAGTGCGCTGAAATTTTATGCTCTTGGAATTATAAAAATAAACATAGAAAATGGCGAAACAATTTGCAGAACTATAAATTAGTTTGAAAATTCATGAAACAACAAACATTCTTTATTACTGGTACTGAACTACTTGATTGATATGTTCAGCTTCATCATCGTTCTCGTCATCTGAACCATTATTCATGACATTAACACATGCAGACCCTCTGCAGTGCCTACACATTAGCGAATACTCCAGCCTAGAACGCAACCATTTAAATTGATTTCCGCAAATGCTCTTGCAATTGCAGGACCTCACATTAAGAAGATGGTTTGGAGTATGTGGGAGTCAGGTAATATGTCGATAATTACAATTGTTCCTCACAGAACCTATCACTTGTAGAGTCACATGAAGAAAAAATATTTGTGAGGGAAGACATTGATTTCATTGATAGGTTAGCTCTAGTGTCAGTGATTACCTGACTCCCACATCCTCCGAATCATTTCCTTAATTTGAGTTGCGTTCTGGACTGGAGTGGGCATTGCAGAGGATCTTCATGTGTTAATGTCATGTATAGGTTCGGATGATGAGGACGATGATGAAGCTGAACATTTCAACCAAGGAGTTCAGTAATAAAGAATGTTTATTAGTTCATTAATTTTCACACTAATTTATAGTTCTGCAAATTGTTTCGTCATTTTTATGGTTATTTTTATTTGTTCACATTTATCATTCCAAGAGCATAAAATCTCAGTACACTGTTCCTAAGCGGGCAGAATGATGCAGAGGGAGCAGGGGATTGTAAAGGCTGGTCTACACGTAACGTCTTGACGGATGTCTTACTTGATCAGGTAACGTATCAGACAAAACATTGTGTGTGGACAGCAAAACGGAGGTTTTACCTGAACTGAATGAAGACGGATGACTTCCAGAAAACGGATCAGCGGGAGCATTGTTTTCGGTCTTGCCTGAAGACTTCCAGAAAACGGATTATTTTCGGTCTTGACTAACGTTTACTCTTCAGTCTTTATTCATCTCTCAGCTTTTGCGGAGCTAAAATTACTATTATTTTGTTTTTCTTTTCGAAAACATTTTATGCGGTGGTCTTTTAGAATCTAGGACAGTGATTTGTTTACGGAATTCATTGAGTTGTATCCTAGTTATCCTTGTATACTGCAAGTTAAGTCAAATGACTACGGCGACGAAGACAAGAAAATTAAGCAAATTCTTTGATTGATAAATATAAGCAAGTGTATCTTGGAGATACAAAGGAAGTGGGTATGAAAAAAAACATTCAGTTCTTTTCTTTCAGTATTTCTTAAAAGATTGCTAAAGATTAAGCAGTCGGCACCTTTTTTTTTTTTTGCTGGTGCCAATGATATTTACAATCCTTCACTGTGGAATTTCGACCTTCTTTTACTCTTAAATTAGAAAGATACCCCAAGAGAAACAATTATCAATAAAGAGGAGGATTCAGAAGTTGAAGTAAGTTGTTAACCGCTGCAAATTAACAGAACTGTACACAGAAATGTACATATAAAAATAAAGTAGATTTATTTAATAGCTAAACAGTAGTAATGCTAAATATAAAAGAAAGAAATAATTATTGTCTTCAAAATTATATTGTTTTATCAAATTATCCTAAAAGAGTTACGGCGTTGTCATCCCAGTGTCATAATCCTTGGTTATTAAATTACATCATGAATGTATCCCTTACACGTTTCGCATCTTCCAGGACAACTCCACTTCTTAGTAATCGAATGTTGTGTATATTTCTTGGTATCAACATTTCGTATATAACTCGACAACATTCTGGTATAAGGCGGCTAAGAGACTTTTGCGACATTACTGCTGTGAACTCTAGATCTTCGTAGTTTCTAGTTGTTACTAGAAATCTTAGCATAGCAGTCGGTCTCTCGAGGGATGAGTTTCTCCTTTTCACAGCAGTGTCTTGTTTTTTAGATTATTACAAATAAGGGTCCATACCCATTCGTAAATAATTACGCCAGTCTTCAGGTTCATGAGGTAATTTCCGATGCAAATTCAGATGAAAGAACCTTTTCCTCTTTAGCAACCATCTTCTAGAGCAGGGGTGGCCAACAGGTCGATCGCGACTGTTAATCCAGTCGGACGTGGCAAGGTAGCTCTCTTTAAGGTGGCCATACACGATCGCTCCATCCGTCCAAATGGAGCGATGTCACTTCATTATCGCATCGTGTGTGGGGAAACTGATGTGGATGACGTGGAGTGACAGGATTATTTGGATATCCGGTCAGTCCAATATCCATCAGTTTCGTCCATCATGCCATCAAGCCAACTGACGGTGTGTGGGGAAAACCACGTGGAGCGACACCAAGCCATCACTCCAGTCGGCTCGTGTATGCCGAAACCGCGGTCCAAACTCTTCTCATTCTGTCGCCGACCACCGAGCAGACAACATCGGTGCCTTGAGTGAACTATGCAACATTGTACCATTTCTTTTTTTATTTTGAATCTGCTATAGAAATATTTGTTTTGCTACAAGTTAAATATTATTTTGAATGTAGAATTGAAAATAATACAGTTTTAAATATTATTAAGTAACAATTAGAACGATAATTTTCTTTAATGTCGTCTCAATAAGACTTTGTGCTGGAGATTATTGAGAAGGATAAGGACTTACTATGCTTGTAGGATCTCTAATCCTGACTACCATGACAAAATATAAATAAATGTGGCAATAGATCAATTGCTAATATTATTTAAAAATAAAGACATAAACGCCAACAGAGAAACCATGTTTGAAAAAAAAAAGATAATTCTTTACGGTCTTCTTATAAAAAATATCATAGTATGATAAGATTAATTTTATATGAGCCTACTTGTTTAAATATGTTGTTTTACTACATTCGACGTACCTGTCACTATTTTCAGCCTGCTAAACTATTTCAATTTAATAAATCTGTTTTATATATCATTTTGTAGTATTGTTAAAAGTTTTCGTAATATCACAGAGCTTATTTTTCATAATTTCGTACTTTTTTGGACGTTTATTTAATTCTCAGGATTTGTATTTAGTATTCGATAGTTTGAAAATCCTTTAAAATTAATTCGGGCTCATTTTATTTAGTACTTGGCATAACTAGATTGTTGTATAACAAATTCACAACCTATTGTTGCTTGCTTTGCCTCTATTTTCATTGTCGTGGCTGACTGGAGTGATGGAATGATCGTGTATGTGCTATGTTTCTGGAGGTTCATCAAATAAAGCAAGATAATATTTTCGATATTGTTACTATGGAAAACGAAACCCTCAATATTGTCCAGTCGTTAACTTTGTGCCATCAATACGAAAATAAATTTAATTCACATTTAGTGGTATTATTATACGAATTATGTTATTATTATTTTAATTTATTTTTGTAGATCTTGAAAAATGTGCTCCAAAGAAATAAAAAACTTTTCATTTCACGAAGAATGGGAACTGTACTACGTCTTTACTATTGTGAAAGAAAACTGTTGCTGCTTAATATGCAATACATCCGCGGCAATACCGAAAAAGGAAATTTAGAGCGACATTTTAACACAATGCATAGTAAAAATCAGACAGACTTTCCACCTAACAGCGAAATAAGAAGAAGTAAAATGCAAGCATTGAAATCGCAATTAACAGTTGAAGAAAACATGTTTTCTAAGCCTATTGAGCAAAGTAAGGCTGCAGCTGAAGCTTCTTTCCAGCTAAGCTACAGAATTGCATAAAACTGCAAACCTTTTTCCGATGGAGAATACATCAAGGACATTTTCGAAGAAATATCAAACTAGCTGTTCGTGAATCTTATATATAAAAATCAATGTTTGTTTGTTCGTCTTCTATGCATTCCTATACCATTTATCAGATTGCAATGAAACTTTGGAGAGTTTTCGAGTGTGTGTCTGCGAAGGTTCCTGTGAAAAAAAATTTCCAAAAAGTCACCCCCTATTCCCCATAATTTAGGCAAAACCACATTTTTTATCCGATTTAGATAGGAATTTGTACACTTATACTTTAAAACAAACAGAAAAATACTGCCCACGTATGGTTTCCGAATATGCATCCCCTCTCCCCATTTCCAACCCCATTACGTTTTTACCCCATAATTTAGGCAAACCACATTTTTTATCCGATTTAGATAACAATTTGTACACTTATACTTTAAAACAAACAGAAAAATACTGCCTACGTATGGTTTCCGAATATTCATCCCCTCTCCCCATTTCCAACCCCATTACGTTTTTACCCCATAATTTAGGCAAACCACATTTTTTATCCGATTTAGATAACAATTTGTACACTTATACTTTAAAACAAACAGAAAATACTGCCTACGTATGGTTTCCGAATATTCATCCCCTCTCCCCATTTCCAACCCCATTACGTTTTTACCCCATAATTTAGGCAAATCACATTTTTTATCCGATTTAGATAAGAATTTGTACACTTATACTTTAAAACAAACAGAAAAATACTGCCTACGTATGGTTTCCGAATATTCATCCCCTCTCCCCCTTTCCAACCCCATTACGTTTTTACCCTATAATTTAGGCAAACCACATTTTTTATCCGATTTAGATAAGAAATTGTACACTTATACTTTAAAACAAACAGAAAAATACTGCCTACGTATGGTTTCCGAATATTCATCCCCTCTCCCCATTTCGAACCCCATTACGTTTTTACCCCATAATTTAGGCAAACCACATTTTTTATCAGATTTAGATAAGAATTTGTACACTTATATTTTGAAACAAACCGAAAAATACTGCCTCCATATGTTTTCCAAAGCGCATCCCCTCTCACCCTTTCCAACTGAAAATGAATGAAACAGCAGTTTAAAATTTAATCTATGTGCCTACTCAAGTCCAGCAATAGTGAAGCATTGCCGGGTAAGCTAGTTACAAAAATAAAAATGAAATTAAAGAAGCTATTCACGATTTACAGCTGTCTCGAAATACTGTGATGTCCCGTATAGAAACGATGAGTGAAAACATAAACGAACAACAAAGAGCTGTTTGTCCGGTGCGTTGCTTTTTCACTACAACTTGACGAGTCAACAGATATCACTGATACCGAAAAATTAGCCTACTTATTTTTATTCGGATGGTCTTTGAAGATTGCTCGACGAAAGAAGAACTGCTAAGTATGATTTCCTTAAAATGAAAAACTTGCGGTCTTGATATATTCACGGAATTCAAAGCATTTATTAGCAAGATTAAGCTACCTGTGTAGAAACTCGTATCAATGACAACTGATGGGCCTTCTGCAATACCAGGTATTCATAATGGTTTTATTGCTCTTTGTCACAAAGACCAAGAATTTCTAGACTTCAGTAGCTACCACAACATAATTCACTAACAAGTACTGGCTAGTCAGAAACTAAACGCAAAACATGTAATGGATATTTATTTCAAGATTGTAAATTCGATCAAAGGAAAATCTCTCCAAAGGCGGCTCTTTAAACAGCAATTAGATGAGAATGAACCAGATTTGGCATTGCACACTGACATAAGGTGGTTAAGTCGAAGCAAGTTTCTGCAAAGATTTCGAGATCTATTGGACGAAATAATAAAATTTCTTGAAGATAGGGGGTGATGAATGATGATTATCGGCAACTACATGATTTAGACCGGCAATATGGTTTAGAATTTTTAGCAGATTTCACCGGAAAACTGAGCACAATAAATCTGGAACTACAAGTCAAGAATAAAACATTAATAGAAATTATGAGTTCTATTGCAGCATTCCAAAGTCAAACAGCGTCTATAATACTTGACATCGAAAAGAAAAAATTTCAACAATTTGTAAACATCAAGGATCATATAGAGAAACATCCTACCTACAATACTCCTGACAAGTACACGACAGAAATTAAGGCAAATTCGCTTTAGTTATTTCAAAAAAATTGAGAAGTTGGTGGAATTCTCAGTTATTCTTTTAATACCGGTAATTCCATTGATCATAGTGATATCTATGAAATGGCTAAAAAGTATACAGATACATTTCAAATGGACCACATGATATTTCAAAACGAAATTATTACTCTGCGCTGCGACCTATTTCTAAAAGCAAGGTCATCCTCAGGTCTAGATTTCTGGGCATTGGTTTCCAACGAGAAATATTCAAATTTGAAGAAATGTGTTGAACAACTTCATTTGTGTTTTGGTTCAACATATTTCTGTGAATCAGCATTTTCCTACTTAAAACAAACAAGAAATAAACATCGTTTTCTCTTGATAGACGCTCATACATTGGATTCTTTAAAGTTGTCAATTTACAACTACGAACCTAATTTTGTTTATCTCATGGAAGATGCTCAGACGCAATGCTCACACTAATATAAGTAAGTGGTTACTAAGAACAATTTTTAGTTTATTGTTTTCCCTATTACTAAAATAAAAATACAACAAAATTGTGTACTGAACTTTACAGTTTCATTTAAAATTTCAAGAAGTATGTCATTGGTCGATCGCGCAGGGTTTCGTCAGCAAACAGTAGATCTTGGGTCTAATAAAGTTGGTCATCCCTGTTCTAGAGTATAGACCATTCTTACTTTTTAATGTCATCAAACATTGTGAAATATCCACTAAAAGTAATGCTTTACCCATGATTTTAATAGAACTAAGCTAAAGACGGAAATCAAAAACGTAAGAGCGTGGACGCAAGTTTTTGGTCAGTTTTACGTGACGTCTTGCTTGATGAAGTAAAACGTCATCAAGACGTTACGTGTAGATCGGCCTTAACGGCGTTTTAACCCTTTCGTGACCAGTGGGAACTATAGTTCCCACTTCTTTGTTTTCGGCTTAAGTTCACTGGTAATCATTGTTCCCACGTCTAACTTGTGCTCCCATCTCTGTTATAGTGTGGTAACTACGTGTAGTTTATCAACTGGCTCGCAGAAGCTGTTGTATGTCTACATTCTTAGTCAATAAATGCAGTGGCGCGGTTTCTGAGTGTAAGGGACCCAATAATTTGACCACAACAGCTATATTTGTATTCTGCGCTTTTCTGTTGTGTGTGAAGTGACTTGTTTTATATTTGTCCACCTTCATATTTATTAAGGAGACAGTATATGACTGTATTTAGCAAATTTCACCAAAAACCACAGAAATATTGCAAGGAAAGTTAGTGGGAACTATTTATCCCACTAAACTCTTTGGGATGTGCAAACTGTGTAGCAAGGAAAGTTAGTGGGAACTATTTATCCCACTGAACTGTTTGGGATGTGCAAATTGTGTAGCTGTAAAATTAGCATTTTGTTTATTGTGCGTTTCCCATTGTTTAGAATGCCTGGGCTCAGGCCAGAAGAGATTCTGAGAATTTTGCACTCGCTACCAGAAGATGCAGAAGATTCAGATTTCAATGCTGACTCAGATTCTGATGAAGATTCAGCGAATACTTCACAAATTTCAAACAGTGTTAGTGGTAACATTATTGTGCAATGTGATGATAATGGTTTTGATTTGACAATAGAAGCTAGCGAAACTGGAAACATGTCAAACAGAAGATGCCGTTTATGTAGCACAAAGGACAAAGAAAAGAGAACAAAAGTAATGTGTAGCAGCTGTGGTGTACCTTTGTGTATAGCACCATGCTTTTCTATATTCCATAGTACATCACCATAGTGAACGCAAATGACAATACAAATTAATACATGTTTAAATGTAATATTTCTGATGTTTTTTGCACTTAAAAATAAATAAATATTTTTTTTCAAATTCCCGAGTTGAGTTAGTCCAGAGTTCAGTGGGAACAATAGTTCCCACTAATTTTTTTGTAATTATAGACTAATTATTTACATTCAAGATTGAAACTATAATTTTAAGTATGGTTCCTTAGCGCAATAAAGTGCTCATAAGAATTCCACAACTTCTGTAATTAATTTGGTCACGAAAGGGTTAAGCTGAGCCGTGCGCATTGTTTATGAAAGATTCGATGCGTGTCTCGTCAACCGATTATCACAAAAACATGACCGATATACCATTCTACTACTTAGACATTAGGTCTTTGATAGTTTTTCCCGAAATCTGGCTTTATTACAAAATAACTCATTTTTCTTACCTACTTCATGATAAAATGGGAGTACAAGACTTTTATACTGATTATAACATTTAAACCCTAATTACGCCCTTTTGTCATGAAAAAAAACTATGACTCGGACACCTCAGAGATGTTTCTTAGTTACTAAATAATGTCTGTGCCAAACTAAGGCTGACATTTTAAATGTTACGAGTTTTCACTGATTTGGCATTCAAGCCTTTTTGACCTTAAAAAACTATGACGCTGACACCCCAGAAGTGGCGACTTTTCAGGATTTGTTTTTATGTAGGGGAGATCGGGGCAAGTTGACGATGTTAACGATTAAACATTTTTAATAAATTCATTTTTGGAAGAAAATATTTTTTCATTGCAAATATTATTAGTCTGGTCTTTTATTGAAATGTTCGTAATTATATATAACTTATTTTCATATTATCAAACCTTTTTTTATTAATTTTAGAAAGTAATGCAAATCTGTCATCTTGCCCCAGGACTGGGGCAAGATGACTTTGACCACGGGGCAAGATGACATTTAATGAAACTGTAATCCATTTTTTATTGTTATACATCAATATGTATACATTGTTGTATATACATTATTGTATTAACAGAAGTCACATACAAATTTTCCTCTTTCACAGTTTGAACAGTCTTCGTGCCAACATTTAAAGCACATGCAACACAGTGTTCTGATGGAGGGTCTTCATAGATCTCATCACATCCAGAACACTGAACTAAACTTTCTTCGGAAGCATTTCTTGATGTTGTCGCAACTCGGGTTTTTTTCTTTAATTGAGAAGAGGTAAACGTCATTTTCTTAGTAAAACTTAAATTTCTTATATCCCGAGCCTGTGCGTATGAAACAAACATTCAATTCTTAAGTCATCTCTTTTCTTCAAATGGTGCGGTAGTGTTGCTTCAGGAATATTGCAAACGTTCGCTGCACCCAAGCAGGACTTTCTTACTCCTTTGACATCAATTATTGCAGCAGCCAAAGCATTTCGGTCCCACTCGCCTCTGGAGGACATCTTTTTATATGTTCTCACCATATCTGGATCATAAAGTGTCATGAATAAGTAAAGTTGCGCACTTCCAAATTTTAAGAGAAACTATGTGAGTCATGCAAGTCAAGACTCTTACACGAAACACAAAAAAGGCACTCAAAGACTGAAACAGACACAGCGAAAGTCATCTGAGGCAAGATGACGAGGTCGTCAACTTACCCCAGCCAACTTGCCCCGAACGACAATGTTAGAAACTTTCCATTATTGCGGCAGTTTAAAAAAGAATTAGATACAAATACACATCCCTTATAAAAGCACATTGTTTAAGCTTCTCATGTATGACAAAGTATAAAACAATATCTTACCTGTTAGTCTGCGAAGTCTTAATTCAGAGATGTAGAAAATTACATCACGTCACAGAGAATTCTCGATCAGCGTATAGCGAGGAACAATACGGCACGAGCGACGCCGGTGCTCCATATTTTAGTTCCTAGTCGTATAGAGAACTAGTAGTATGAATACAGTGCTGCTACATAGAAGAGGGAATTTAAATTAAATCATTCTTCATCTTGCCCCGCTCGTCAACTTGCCCCGGTCTCCCCTATTTTCAGCAATAAATTTTTATTATTATTATTTTAGGTTCATACGTATAATTCGTGGGCTACATCGCCTACGGTTTGGTGGAAAGTGTTACAAAAACAGACGATTAAATAGGGGTACTTATCCCGTGTAGAGTAATACTAGGAAATTATTGTTATTCGTTAATTGCGACGGAGGCAGGTGGAAGTTTCCCTAAACAACAGCTCTAGCACTGTACTAATAGCTTTCGTTATTTTATTTTTACCGTGCCGGATGAGTGAGCGGTAACGGTCGGGTCAGGCATTCGAGAGGACGTGCGTTCGAATCCTCGTCTGGTCATCCAGGTTTCGACTTTCCATGGAATGACGAAAGAACTCCAGGCCAGCGTTTCCCAACCTTTTTCTAGCCGACGATCATTAAAATGTCAAATAATTCTACAGACCACTAAGTGATATAGGCCTAATTTTTTTCATACGTGCGTGTTACAAACGTTTGGAACATGTACTATACCATCATGATATAATAAATCTAATTAAATACGTATTTAAAAGGCAATAAATTTTTTTACAGAAATTATTTATTGAAAACATATGAATAATAGTGCAAAATATGTGTATTGAATTTAAATAGTAAAAATTAAACACATTTCTCTTGATAGTTCTTTAAAATTTGGTGAGTAATTAGTGACAGCATTTCTCAGTAATTCTTTGAGATGCTGGTGGGTTAATACTGATCGGTGTTTGGATTTCACGAATTTTAAAGTGGAATAAAATGATTCACATAAGTGCGTTGTTCCGAATATTGAAATAATTCTACAAGCAGCCTTTTTTAATTCAGGATTCTTCGATTATGGTAAAAAATATCCAAAATTCGGTAATCGGCGTCGACTTATATTTTAATTGTAGAGCTTGATCTTCTTGCATCTTTCTTAATTCTAATTCTCCAGATGCTTTTTTGGTCATAATTATATTGGAAATGGAAAACTCGCCGTGAATTATGTTAATTTCAAATGGCTTTAGAAAAAAATCAAGAGACGATTTAAAATATTCTTGAAATCTATTTTGGAATTCCGTCAATATTCCTTCTAGGTTTTATATATACTCGTTGAGTTTTTTTTTTAATATTGGAACAAATTTTTTTAATTCGAGGAAAATGTCAAAATGTTTTATTTTTAATGTCCTTTTGAAAAAGTTGTAATTTAGTTTGAAAACTAAATATACACTGTGAGATCAGATATTATTCTATATTTCCCCTGCAATTGTAAATTCAGTGTTGTGTTTGCAAATGTTCCATGACATCAGTCAAAAACAGTAAGTCCTGCAACCACTTGTCATCGTCTAATTTTGAATAGGTTATTTCCTTTTCTTTTAGAAATGCAGTTATCGGAACAACAAATCTACAAATCAATTTAATACGTTGTAGCTAGATAACCATCTAACAATGCAAAAGAAATTAATGTCACTTGGAAGTTCTTCGTCCTTTAATTCTTCAATGAAATTTTTGAATTGTCGATGATTTTTTGCATTGGTGCGAATGTAATTTACAATGTGTAACATTGCTTTCATAACATCAGGATATTTTAAATATTTTGTAACGAGATGTTCTCGGTGAATTATGCAGTAAATCGGTATGAATTGTGGAATTTGAGAATCATCTCTTAAAAGCCTAATAATACCGATTTTTTTACCCAGCATTGCCGGAGCTCTATCAGTTGCAATGCTTACAAATTTATTAAGAGGCACATCAAAAGTTTTCATTATGGAATCTAATGCATTTTTAATATCGACACCGCGGGTTGACTCTTGAAGTGCTACTAACTATAACAATTCTTCTTTAACAACTAAGTCAGGTGAAGCAAAACGTATGAGAACTGCCAATTACGGAAGATCTGTGATATCTGTCGATTCGTCAAGGGCTAAGTTGAATACAATACAGTTCATCAAATCATTTTTTAAATTATATTCAAGAGACGTATTAATTGCAGTTAAGCGTCGTTCGGTTGTGTGTCTCAAGACGGGAATTTGCGAAACAACTTTGTGAAATGCTGCATTATTTGGATCTAAAACTTTAAATACATCTAAACTCTTCCTCTCAATATTGGCATTTTCCCCCAGCAATATTTCAGACAGTAACAAAACTGGCTTCAGCCACTTTATTAGCTTCATTGCTAAAGGTCATCAAAATTTAATGTTGTTTATTTAAATTTGATTTTAAAGAACCAAGTTTATCTGATCTTAATTTGGAATTTGGTGGATACTGATTAAAAAACTGAGGATGATGGGTTTCACAATGTCGACGTAAATTTATTATTTTTGATCGTAGAATTACAAATAACACATAATGCTTTTCCGTTATTGTCAATAAAAAAGAAATTCTCCTCCCACTCATACTTAAAACTTTTATTTTCTTGCCCATAATTTATTATTTTATTTTCTTTCTCTGTCGTCATATATTTAAAAGAACTGGAAATAAATAAAGAAATTTAGAAAATACCAGTTTTGTGTTATTAAAACAATAACACATACTACGAAACAAATTATAGTTAACTTACCAAAAAATCCAGATTATAAATTATACCCGTTGCAAGAGTTATACAAATTGTTTCCTCCAGAGCACAATTTCAACTGTCCGTTGCAATGAAAGTTTACAAATTCAAAATCGGTCTGGAGTAGGTCGATTACGCCAATGTTTATGTTTGTTCGCGCAGTTTTCGATTAGTCATATCATTCTTAACTTGGACGGAAATGAAATTTGTTACAATGTTGCACTTAGTCTTTCATGTTTGTTGTCAGTAATTTGAAACACATACGGAACGATAGTAATTTTTTAAAATATAATAACAGAAAAATGAAAAGGGAACTCGGGTACATTTATCGAGAGCCACAAATAATCCTTCAAAGAGCCTGTAACATAACCGTTGAAATTACGGATATAATTTTAGTATAAATTGTGATCTGAGAAGTAAATGTAACGTCTTTGGTGTTGAGCGATTACTTAGCGCGCTTTGAAACAGTCTTGTATTGGCGACGGTAGAGTAAGCTACGGCCAGCGAGAGCTTATATGCCGCGGCCGGGAGCGTGTGTGTGTGTGTCGCTTAACCGAGGCTCAGAGTTGTAAGACATTGTGTGGACATTCTGGAGGTATTTTTGTGGACTATGAAGGTTATTTTGAATGAACTGGTTTCACATAAACTGTGTATGTTGAACTGCTATTGATTTGGATCACGTCAATTGTGTGATAATTAATTACGGGGCTTGTACTGAATGTTACAATCCTTGATTATCCTCGAACCTGCATTCTTTGGAGAAGAAGTTTAGTTTTTAAGTATCTGCTGGCTTGCTTGGATATTTGTAGTTTCGGAGGAATAAATGTGAGTGAACTGTGAAAGCTGAAATGCGGTGTATTTCTCAGTGCTTTCTTACTTGTTTTCTCTGACTACAATTCTAGCTTGTCTAACTAGTAAAGATCAGCAGATTGGCGACCGCACGGCTGACCGAACTTTTTATTTATAAGTGTTAATTTATAATTAAATCTAATAGCCCCAACAACGACAAAAAACGACTGTGAGCTTGCATGGCGCCTCAGTGACAGGACGTGTGGTTAAATAGGCATCTGGAGGAGAAATTAATTTTCAATTCCCGAGCATACACACGAGGATAAAGAGGACAAAGGATAAATTACGGCGAAGTGAGAATAAGGTGACAATTAGGCGCGAAGACAACAATAGTCAAAGTGGAAGATATAACACTACAACGACACGAGGCAGTGAGTCAAAGACGGCGAGCGAAGATAATCTACTCTGAGACCAGTGGAGGTGGCGCATGAACTCGACGAGCATTTCCGAGCGGAGCCGAGAGCAGCCGAAGGGAGCCGAGCCGGAGCAGCCGACACGAGCGGAGCCGAGAGCAGCCGAAGGGAGCGGAGCCGGAGCAGCCGACACGAGGGTGGCCGAGACCAGCCGAAGGGAGCCGAGCCGGAGCAGCTGATTCGAGCCAACCTGCGACCAGCCGAGCTGAGCCGAGCAGACCTGACTGAAGACACCAAAGCTAAGTGCGCGAGTTGCTGCTAGCGAGCTGCTGCGAAGCGTCTTTTCCTATCTGTTCCGTTCCTTTAATTTTTTTTTTCCTATAATTTCGAGTCGCACATAGGAAGGAAAACCGAGTTGAGTTTTTCTCTCCTTTTTGCCCATTCCTTTGTCATTCTGGTGACACTTACCGCATGTTGACGCAGCACAAGTAGTTGGTTTCAGTTTGCATGCATTTAATTCTAATATGTTGATTGAGTTTCTTGAATAGCAGCGTTGTATTGGTTTTGTTTGCTGTGAATTGAAGGGGGGAGAAGTAAAGCAACTGAGTTATTATCATAATTGGATTTTCCCGTGGGATTTGTAATATAAACTTACTGAAATGGGGGAAGAGGCGGAGTCAAAATTGGCTGAAATGGCTGAAATGCTGGCTAGGTTTGCGGAAACCCTAAATAATAAATTTGATGTCCAATTTGAAACCCTTAAGGACTCTCATGATAAACTTGATTCTAAACTCTCTTCCAAATTTGAAACCCTTAATGGTAGACTTGAAGTAATGGAAAGGGACGCAGAAGTTCGTCACGATAGCTTAGTCAAGGAACAGAAGTTGCACATTGCGGAGTTAGAGAGAAAACTCGAAGAGTATAGTGTTAGGTGTATTGGTCGGACGGAGGAGTTGTCCTCTCAAGTTTCCGAGTTAAAACAACAGGTTGAGCAGGAAACGAGTGGTTTGCGTCAGGATACCGGTGCCTTACAGGCGCAATATTTACAGTTAATGGAAAAAAGCGACAGTCAGAGCCACCGCGTAGGTGCCTTGAAGATCAGATGCAAACATTTCAGGGTAATGTACAACGGAGCTATGCGGAACTGAAGGGTGAGGTCAAAGGGCTAGCAGCGGACGTGGAAAAGGTTTATGAAAATGTTGAGAAGGCGAAACTCCATACCCCTCTAGTGGTGAACCAAGAACTAGTAAAACAAGTCCCCAATGTAGTGAGGGAAGAGCTTGTCAAGTACCAAGAAATTATAAAGACTTCAGCTTTTCCAGTTAAAGTCAATGATGAAAAGATAGATTGGGAGAAGTTTGTGGAAGACGATATAAAAGAGAAATTTTTTGAAGTAGCGGAGGAATTTTTTTATGATGCTCTTACAGAGGAGAAGTCAAGATTACGGGAGAATGAGGTTATAAAGATTGAAGTGGAGGGACTTCTATCTGTAAATACGGGAGAAGTAAAGTTGGATAGAATCAAAACAGTACGACAGCCTTATGGCTATGACAATAGTGACTGGAGCGGGAGCAGTGACCGACAGTCGGCGCGTACTAGCATGTACCGGAGCACTGTTGGAACCTGTGCCAAAAAAATTTTGACCGCCGCAACACTGGCGAGCGCGGAAAAACAAGCGAGCGAGTTAGGTCACTCACTCGGAAGCAATAATTTAGCTGAATCAGTCATTTTCGATAGCGGAAGATATGAAGAAGTAACTGGTAGACAAAAACCTTCTCAATTTGTAAATGAAGGAAATAAAATTGACAGAAAATCTATACGGTGGAAAAATAATGAGGCCCAACAAACAAGTGTTAAATTTCCCGATTGTGATCAGATGGTTGAAAGGGAGGAATCTTATCCTGTTATTTCTTATGTTTTCTTTTCCAATTATCAATCCTTTTTTCTGAGAGAAAATCTCTGTACCACTATAAACCCTACTTTTCCCTTACCTTCGAAGACGCGAGCAGTAATGTAGTAGCACGAAGAAGTGTGGTAAAGTGAGTGAAGTGACGCGTGTGATGTGATGCTTAGAGCAGAAAAGTGTACAGGTCATTGACCTGTGTGTAGCTTGTGTTTACATTGAAAGCAATGTTTCTGACAGCAAGCTGTCAACTTGCTATTGAATACCGATTCATTTTTTTATTTTTTTGTTCTGTGGGTTTTTTTTTTCTTTTCTTATGTTTCTTGTTTCTGATATGTCTGGTGTGTGATATTTTTTTTGTATGTTTGTTGAACTTAATATGTATTTGCTTCTGTTATTGTAAGGGTAAGCAAGCAGCCACGCAGACTTAGCGTTATGTTTGACAATATGTATTGGTATATACCCCATGTTTCTATGTAAATGTTAACAGAAGTGGTCTGTAATGACGAAAGTTGGTACCTTTTTCAATGCCAACTTTCGCCACATTCCAACCGGGGGAGTGTGACATAACAGTTTTTTTTGATAATTGATCAATTTTATCTGAAACCAGATCAATTATCACAAGGTTGTTAGTTAGGGAGTGTAACATAACCGTTGAAATTACGGATATAATTTTAGTATAAATTGTGATCTGAGAAGTAAATGTAACGTCTTTGGTGTTGAGCGATTACTTAGCGCGCTTTGAAACAGTCTTGTATTGGCGACGGTAGAGTAAGCTACGGCCAGCGAGAGCTTATATGCCGCGGCCGGGAGCATATGTGTGTGTGTGTGTGTGTGTGTGTGTGTGTGTGTGTCGCTTAACCGAGGCTCAGAGTTGTAAGACATTGTGTGGACATTCTGGAGGTATTTTTGTGGACTATGAAGGTTATTTTGAATGAACTGGTTTCACATAAACTGTGTATGTTGAACTGCTATTGATTTGGATCACGTCAATTGTGTGATAATTAATTACGGGGCTTGTACTGAATGTTACAATCCTTGATTATCCTCGAACCTGCATTCTTTGGAGAAGAAGTTTAGTTTTAAGTATCTGCTGGCTTGCTTGGATATTTGTAGTTTCGGAGGAATAAATGTGAGTGAACTGTGAAAGCTGAAATGCGGTGTATTTCTCAGTGCTTTCTTACTTGTTTTCTCTGACTACAATTCTAGCTTGTCTAACTAGTAAAGATCAGCAGATTGGCGACCGCAAGGCTGACCGAACTTTTTATTTATAAGTGTTAATTTATAATTAAATCTGAAAGCCCCAACAAGTACTACGCCAAGACGACTGTGAGCTTGCAAGCCGCATGCTACAATGCATGAATGCATGAATGCATGAATATTTCAACGACCAGCAAAAATCTGGTATTTCCAGTATATGAAGATATAACTGCATTATTGCTTTGATAGTCTAGTTCAGTGTTTTTCATTCTTTTTGATTTCGCGACCCCTTTACAAGTTGAAAATTTCTGGCGACCCCCCTCCCCTCCCCTCCCCGACCGCGACACATCATAGAAGACAAAGAAATAATTTAATTAAATTACTACGTAAATGTTGTTTTTTTTTCTATTTTGGTACATTTTAATATTATCCATATCTACACTCTGCAAGAAGCCGCGAGACTTTTGAAAGTAAGTATGAGGTAAGTGGGTAAAGCTATGAACTTGGACGCAAATTCGCGCGGGTCAAACTGCGTCGGAGACGGCGACGTTGCCACACCGCAATGTTATTTTGTTTCAATTCTCAGCTCACTCAATTCAATTAAGTGCAGTCAACAAGTACGGACGTCATTCTTTGGTTTTTTCGCTTGTTCCGCGTGGTTGTAAAATGGATAAGTTTCTCAAAAGATCGCAGCCTTCAACATGTGTTACGAGTGTCAATAGCGGTAGTGGTGAATCAAACCCGAAAAAAATACACATTACGATGACATTTATTTGAAATACGGGTTCACAGTCATAAATAATAAACCTCAATGTGTAATTTGTGGCGATGTTTTATCACGTGAGAGTATGAAACCGTCAAAGCTTATGCGGCATCTCACAACCAAGCATAAAAAAGAAGCCGATAAGCCATTGGATTTCTTTGAACGAAAGTTGAAAGCTCTTAGTCAGCAGCAAAATACTATAATTAAGGTAATAAAATCGTTTTATTAATTTAATTTTAGCATGGATAACCGAATCAAGTCGAGTTTATTCTAATTGTTGCTATCTCTACTGTTGATGTCTTATGATGTTTATTTCTTTGCCGTTTGCATACAAATTTTATTATACTTAATTTTGGTTTGCAAAGGTTTCGAAATGCTTAATTTTTATTGGCTATTTCACACTCACTTTTATATTGTCTGGTTTATTTTCAGGCATCCAGTGTCAATGAGTTAGCTAGCTATAAAGTCGCATATCGAGTTGCTAAAGCAGGGAAATCACATACAATTGCCGAAAATCTTATTTTGCCAGCAGCTCTTGATATGGTTGAAATTATGGTCAGTAAACAGGAGGCAAACAAGTTAAAAAACATACCACTTTCTGTTAATACTATTTCACGCAGAATAAACAATATGGCCAATGATATTCAAGAACAAGTAATCGAAAAATTAAAGAACAGCCAACATTTTGCTTCGCAGTTTGACGAATCTACAGTTGTTTCCGATTGTGCTCAGTTTGTAGTATTTGTCCGCTTTGAAGCAGGTGACAGTGTCATGGAAGAAATCTTATTTTGCAAAGCACTTCTTGCAAACACTTCTGGCCAGTGTTTGTCCGATATGTTTTTAGAAAGCACTTGCGGCTACGATATTGATTGGAAAAAATGTATCGCTATTTGTAGCGATGGCGCTAAAGCTATGACTGGCAAAAAAAGCGGACTCATTGCGAAATTAAAATCGATAATGCCAAACATATCCTGGACACACTGTTTTCTTCATCGACAGACTCTACCTGATAAGGTAGTATCTTCTGATTTAAATGATGTGCTCAAGGAGGTAATAAAAATTGTGAATTCTATCAAAGGTAAAGCCTTGCAAACCCGGCTATTCAGAATCGTTTGTGAAGATATGGGCTCGCTTCATCAAAATCTCCTTTATCACACAGAAGTCAGGTGGCTATCCAAAGGAAAGGTATTAACAAGAGTTCTAGAACTGAGAGCTGAATTGTTAATGTTCTTACAAGATACAAGATCTGAAAATGCTAATCGTTTTTCTGACCCTATTTGGCTCTTGAAATTAGCATTTTTGGCAGATCTTTTTAGCCACCTTAATAATTTGAACAAGAACCTCCAAGGTAGAGAAGAAAATATTTTAACAGCTAAAGATAAAGTCAAAGCATTTCACGCAAAACTTAGTTTGTGGTTAACCTCTCTGCAAAACAGTATATTCGAGTCTTTTCCGTGTGTTGAGAAGATTGTTGAAGATAACGCATCAGACCAAAGTCTCGTAGTAAGGGCTCACATTCCTTGCATGATACAGAGCTTGCATAATTTACAAGAGAAACTTATGACATACTTTCCAGACTGGCATTCTGAAGCTGATAATGGGCGTAGATGGATTTTAAACCCTTTTTTAGACAAGTCAATAGATCTGGCTGATGTCACCACAAATATGAAAGAATGTCTTATAGATTTAGCTGCTGATGGCATGCTTAAATGGAATTTAATTCACAAAGTATCGACGTATTTTGGATGAAAAGAAAACATGAATACCCAGAGCTGGCAAGGGAAGCTCTAAAATTATTAGTGCCATTTCATACTTGTGTGAACTAACATTTTCTGCAATGGTAGACATTAAAACTAAAAAGAGAAATAGACTGCAATTAGAAAATGATTTGATTATTAACGTTTCAAAAATAGCACCACGATTTGATAAACTTTTGAAAAATAAACAAGCCCATCCTTCTCACTAAAATTGTGTTTTGATTGTAGTGGTAGAACCTTGAATTTTTCATTCAGCCCGCGACCCCCTGAGTAAAGCTTCGCGACCCCCCTAGGGGTCGCGACCCACAGATTGAAAAACACTGGTCTAGTCTCTAAATACGTTTCCAGAGAGCGATTTTTTTTTTCAGCATTAACATAATGACCGTTTACGAGTGTCTAACTATCGAAATAGGTCTTAAGGGACCGATAACAATTGGTAGGTTTGGACAACAATATACATAGAGGTAAAAAATTGGGACCTTGTAAGTTAGGTGTCCGTAGAATTATTTTTGATACTGTTATGGTCTTCAGACTGAAAAAGTTTGAGAAATGCTGTTATCGAGCATTCTGGTGGCTGACTGGGATATTCCCGTTACGATTCCTTCGCTTCTGACATTGATTAAATACTTGCTTTCACTCAACCGGCAAGCATCGAAACATCATTTCAAAGACGTTTTTTCTCACATAATTTGTTACTTAGTATAAATTTTTGTAAAAGTTATGTGAAAAACAAATTTTATCATAATCCCGAAAACCGGTAACAATCGTTATCCGTGCGCACAGAAACTGTGTTCTGTTATTTGTCTTTCTGTTCGGATCCTTTCACAATGTCAACCATGCGTTATTATCTCCGGAGATTGATAACTCTCAGTCTATTGCCCCTTAATACGCACAGTTCTCTGGCAATTTGGTTTTCATAACTATTATTAATAACGTATTTATTATCAAATGTACCAGAGTTCACTTGATCCTACCAATAAAAGTTTCTGATAAGAAATATTGATAAACCTCTTTTTAAATTTACGACCATGTGTGACAAGATTTCTACATTCGTAGATGATGCCGGGGAGTGGTCTGATGACTCAGTGGTTAAGGATCCTAACTAGAGGTCGAAAGGTCCCCGTTTCGAATCCCTGTCTCGACGGAGATTTTCATAGGCCCTTAACCCGACCTCTAATTCTGAAAAAACTTGTTTTGTGATTGTGAAGTACGCCAGAACGCTTATCGGGTTAGGTGAGATAAGGAGGAAAGGAACCGGCCACCCTGCCTCTAATATCAGGCTAAATATACCTCCTTCGGCAGGGTCCAATCAACCTTCGGCTTGAATACCAAGCTTTAGCTTTTAGATGACAAAGGTTGAAGTGTATAGATGAAATTTCTTACTATCTGAATTTCAGGACAGAAAGGTCATTGAGCAGACTGGCCTGTTTGTGTAATGACTTCTTAGCTACGAAACGATATTTCTGCTCTGCACACAAAAAAGTATTTCTGGGTACCTTTCAGCTGTAACAGTAATGCAGTAGTTCTTATTATTTAACACTGTGTGGACTTTATAAGTTGAGATTCTGTTAAAGGCGTTTCCATCTCATTCAATTAAAGAAACAGGTAGTTGCTTATAGTTTGCAGATTCTAACAGATAAATGCCATATGATTACCTACATTCTGTCCAAATACCTTCTTGCAATTTAAATATGACATCTTGCAAATCCAGGACACTACTCAATGCAGTACGTGTTTTGCCCAAATCCAAGCGGCGTACTCGTAAATAGCATTCGCAGATAACTTTGCAAAGCTTTCGAAATATTTTTCCTCCTCATCCCGCTCTAAAACATAATTTCTAAATCATATACCCGAAAATCCATGTTTAATTTTCTTTGCTGAATATGCAAACGCAAACCGTATGGTAAAAGAAGAGAATCACGGAGGATACGTACATAGTATAGCTGTGACAAGTGGCACTTAAATTGAACTTAGTTATTTTAGGGATATACGGGACATCTGCATCGGATACGGGCTTTCCCGGAAGTACTTAATTTTATGAATTTACTAACCGTGTCCGCGAAATATTGGGTTATCTCGCAAATAAAATATTAAAGAATTGTTGTTTGCTTGTCAAGAAACAGAGGAGTAGCGTTGCTTTTTCCGTTTTCTTGGATCGTCTTTTTCTGAATTCGTACGGAATGTTTTAATCACATTTGAGCTGTTTTAATCACATTTGAGCACATCATTTGTTTCTACCTCTTCTAGAAACTATCGCTAATTTGGACAACTTGATGATTCACTGGCACACTTCATTATTGTTCACATCACCTTGTAGGTATCAGCGAACAAGGATTTGCCAACCGTAGCTGAAAATTGCTGGTGTGATGCTTACACTGTTGTCATAACCATGTTATATGTTATTTGAATAAGCTTCTTATGATCGGCAACGTTTCTTCGCTTAGTAAATACGTGCGTGTGATTAGATATACGCTAAGTTAAGTGAACTGAAAATTCACTTAAATTGTTTCCAAATTAATATTTTCGACCAATTTAAAGTGAGATGCGTTTCCTTTGTTTTGTAACGTTCTGCACATTTTTGGAAACTAGTTAACAAGAGATTTCTGCACTGGTGTTATGATCATTGCCACTCAGTAAAAGGCAGATCATATTTCGTGTTGTCCAAAGTTGGTAGTATTACGCCTACTTCCGAATAGGATAATTCGTTGTAAAAAAAAAAAAAAAAAAAAAAAACAACGTGTTTTTACTAACCGTTGGCTGGCGTTTATTAATGGATATCACCTCTACTCAAAGCGAAGTGTTCCTCTGTGGAGTAGCTTCCATCGACAATTCGAATGCAATCAGACTTACACGTATAAGCCATTAAACGGTCATAAATGAATTCCAGTGTGTTGTCCTGGTGTGAAGTGGAAGGTCGTGTCTGCCGCCACTTGGACACTGCGCAACTCGGTCCTGGCGGACCCGTTCATTCCGTGATAGTAAAATATTCAGCATTTGTATATATATATATATCCTAGTAGATCTTTCTTCCTTATTTCAAAAAGAACTTAGTTTTCACTAAATTTCTTTTTCGGTCTTAACCTTATTAGTTATGACGATGTTTTCACTAGGAAAGCTAGTAAGCGGCGAATTTCTACCTGGCTTGCATTCAATTTCTCCGAACTTGCTGATTCCAGTTCCTTACTAATAACGAAACAAAACCAAGAAATCTCAACCAACATAAAAAGTATCCGCTTTCCTTGCTAATATAACATGTCACAGTGTACCCGACCAATAATTTAAATTATTAACATATTTCTGCTTTCGATAAAGCCGACCTTATTCGCATATTTAATGATTTATATAATTTCCAGATCTATCGGTCAGACACGTCTTTTAATGCTTCAAAGCAAATACGATTATTTAAAAAGACTTGGCAAAAAAGACGTAGTGTTTCTTGTAGGTTTAAACTTGTAGCAGCGGTGAAAATTCTTCGATATTAGATCGGGAGAGGTAACACGTTCAACTCTTTGATCGAATGGCTCCTTAAATAGAGATGACTAATGAGTTCCAAAAGGTCCATCATTAATAGAGAGCAGATGTACAGGCCATTTTTCAATAAGCAGTAAAAATTAGTACTGACTACATTGATGATGGCGACTATGAATGTAAATATTTTCAAAAATTTCATTACCCATTACCACTTTTACTGGAGCTTACGGTGACATCTACAAGAACTTAAATGTGGATAAGAATCATGAAAACGGGGGGACAATTTGGAACACAGAAATGCAAACTATTGTACACGCTCGAATTATCTGAATACTGAACTTTGCTTTAAAAGCAATAAACAATCATTATAAGAGAAAAAGTTTTGTGGTAAACGCTGTTTTATAGAAGAAACCTGGGTAGTCATTTTCATAGATATAGAGGGAGAGTGGCGGCGGTTCCGGATATTTAGAGGCTGTTAAAAAATGCAGTTATTTTACGAAGTCGGGTTCTGTAATAGTTTCTTTCGGACGTTTCCACAAAGGCCGACATAAAAGGCAGTTGGGGTTGTTTTCGTTTTGTTCCCTCTCTGAAGAATTGTTTTATTATAAATAGTCAGTCGGCTCGGCGTTGTTTGATCCCGGCGCTCGATCTCCTCGACCACAGAAGGCGAGAACCTGTCGTCACGGGTCGGGCAGCGCCACTCCGCGCGGGGGCGAATTTCACGGTGCCCGCTGCGGCAGCATAACTCACAGGCCTGCCGCCGGGTTCCCAGAACACGCACTCTCGCTGTTTGTACAACCAAAGTCATAAGGACAAAAACGGAACGCTTACAAATCCCTCAGATCCGTCCGTCCGGCGCAATCTCGCGATTTCACAGGAAGATGTATTCTGTTAACCGCAAAACAAATCCGTAGATACGCAGTCCTTTTTTATGGGTGATTCGACTCCAAAGCACAGACTTTTTTTCTTTCTTTATCTTTCGTGTTTCATTGAATATGCTGTCGTTGGATAGGTATTCAAAAGAGCATTCAGTGTTGTCTGCAACATATTTATTTAATTGTGGGATATTAGCCCCCGAAATAGTTACAAATGTCCCCCTCCTCGGCTGTAAAAACTGAAAAATTGGCACTTATTAAGGCGAATTTTCTTTTTCAATAATGTTTTTTTATTTTTAGATTTTCGCATTATTCTGTTTCCAACAAACAGCCTCGTGATTCCTTGGCCGCAAAACAGGTCTGTACACAAACACTTAAAGAAAATGGAGTGTTTCACACTCTAAAAAGAAAAAACGAAAAGTACAAAGTTTTTTTGCATACCCCAAGTTGAACAGATATTGAAAAATGGAATCAACGTAGTTATTGACCATTTTTGTTTAGTCGTGTATTTCGCGATATATGAGCCTCTTGATTTTGATTGAGACTTGACGTAAGTACAAGTGCTAATTTAGTTGCTTATCTTTTTGTAGGGATCTTCTACATGTTGTACAACGTTGCTACTTGCTTTTAGTTCTTTCGTATGCTTTTATTTTTCTGAATTCAACAGTTATTTAAAAAAATGACTCAACATCCATTTTAAAGATGTTATACTAGCATCCAAACATACAACTTTATCTAGAGGTGCACACCTCATCAAAGAAAATAATCTAACATTAAGGCCGTTTACTTCGTTAGAATATCGCTGAAGTGTTATCGCCATCTTATGCAGGTAATTTGGATTTAGCGCTGCGCGTTCGTATGAAAGCTTGAGCATGACGTCAACATAAAATAATTACATAAAAGTTACGGAACGCTATGGTATACTTATCGGACACACAATTTTCCGTGTTTTTTTTTAATAGTTTGTGTACTTCAGTCACTCTGGGAGTAATGCAAAGTCCCCGATTTGAGAGTGCAGATGTATTGAGATATTTACGTCATGCGCCATTATGCCTTCCAGACTGAAGATTATTTCCTTAAATGCGCTTCGGTTTACAAACATTTTTCTTTACAATTTTGAAAACCAATTGCAGTGATTGTGAGACCATGAAGAGACTTTAGTACGAACAACTTTCTTGTATTACAGGTTCTGGCCTCGCATTCGGGAGGACACGGGTTCGAATCCCCGTCCGGACATCCAAATTTGGGTTTTCCATGGTTTCCCCAAATCACTCCAGGCGAATGCCAGGATGCTTCCTTCAAGAAGGCAATGGCCGAATACCTTCCCGTTCCTTGTCCCCAGTCCCATCCCGCCTCTAATTACCTTAGCCGTCGACGAGGCGTAAAGCTGTAACTAAAAAAAAAAATTGTATTACAGGTTGAACGCGAAGAGTTATCGACAACGGACCAGCGTGCGTGAAACAATTCATTTGGTATAAGAGAGAATCTCATCATGGCGAACAGAATTAACATGATTCGGATGGCGATAAAATAAATATTGCATTAAATGGTTCATACAAAATGACGAGAAGAGATGGTTGTAGGAGAATCTTCTTTTCCTTTATCACCTTTTCCCAACATTACGGGTCAGTTACCTTTGATGAGTTTTTGGCATGGTCAAATTTGGAGGCTTAAGATGGATGATCCAATTTGTTTACGGGCGTTACTGCGGCCATCCCCCCTCCCCCCTTGCTACGGACACCCACTTTCGACTACATAGACACCAGATACCTGTTTGCACAGTTAGCAAATATGAACCAAGAAAAAGGCTCCATCATAGATCTGGAGCGTTTATCCTAAGTGTGGTATATTTGTATCGCCATCTGTCTTCGCAATGTGTAACTTGTGTTATGTGTAGCCAGTGTTATTTTGTTTGTACGTAGTATGAGGCAGCGATTGGAAACCACCCCAGCATTCGCCAAGGTCAGCGTTTCTCAATGTCAAAAATATTTCCGCGGACCACTAACCCTCACAAAACATCAACTTAATCCTAAAATGAACACACCTCCCTTTGATGCCAGCTGAAGACGTATTTTAGTACAGAGTGGAACAGAAAGAAATTCATTTTTAAAACAACGTTAATTTCTAAACGATGGGCGCGGAGGATGTATCAGTGCTTAGTGCGTCCATTGCAATTTAATAACCAGAGTTGCTACACCGGAGAACAGCGCGCGTTGTGTCCTCGCCAATTACGGTAACCTTCGATCTTATGTGACTGTTCGACGACTGTCGAGCACTAATTCAATCAAGCAGTGGGTCGAGAGATTCGAAAGAACAGGAACAACACCAAAAAAAAAAAAAACGGCCTCAAGGTCGCAAAAGAAATATTTTACGCCTTCACTGACTTCAATAACATTATTTTCTCTAATGAAGCACATTTTTATGTAAACGGTTTTGTGAATATGCAAAACTGCCGGTACTAGGTTGCAGAGAATCCTCGTCTAAAACACCAGAAGCCGCTTCATTAGCCGAAGGTTATGTTTGTGGGTTGGAATCGCAAGATGGGGTCATTGGGTCATTTTTCTTTGAAGACAATTGCGGCCGAACAGTAACCATAATTTCAAACCAGTACATGGCTATGCTGATGGATTTTATGGCACCAAAATTACAACAATCGCGAGGTTACAACAGGAACACTTGGTTTCAGCAGGATGGAGCCTGTATTACCTACCGGTCATACATAAATTATTCATATTATTTTATCACGTGTCAATTATACTTTACCAAAATTTGAATTATTTCTTTAGTGGGATGTATGGGTACTTTCATAAAATATTACTCTAAATATTTAAAAAATTAAATAAACCTGAATGTTGGATCAGAAGAGGAGAATGATTTATTTTATACAAATATAAAATCATTACCTAAAAGAAAAGTAAACACCAATAATTACTACATGAATGAATAATAATAATAAAAAATAGTAATGATAAAAAAAACCCGGACGCATGAGTCTCAAAAGAAAAAGTATTATTCACAGTTGCACCGACTAGTCTTAGTTTTATTGTGCGAGAGGCGGATTCTTGTTCTATTAGCGTTAGCTAAAAAGGACGCTTATGGGCACCCGTATGCAGTGTTCACTCTGTAAACTATATCTTTACAGTGTATGCTGTGTAGTTTCGGGCCGCACTGTAGCATCACTCGTTACTATGAAACATTTCCTCTACACAACGCTTCCATAGACACCACAAACATCACTTACGCTTCACAGCAGACTGTGTCAACCATTCCTCTGGATATTAACTTTAGCAGCTCGGCCAGTCGTCTTGCCTCTCCACGAGTCTGCCGGAAAGTCCCCCTGGAATGCAGTGTTCCGCAAATTCTCCCCTCTAAATAGCGTTGTCATAGGTCAATGTTTCTCAAACTATAAAATGTTCCAGGCGCTGGCGAACCCCCTTGAGAAAAAACTGCGAACTTTTTTTTTGGTCCACTACGTACTAGCGATAATGGGCAACAGTGAGCAATATTCACCATTGTGCGTGTTATACGCATGAGATAGCCAGTCCGCAATTACGGAAATCTTGTCGCGAACCCCTAGCGGTTCGCGTACCCCATTTTGAGAAACGCTGTCATAGACCCTCACATCACCAGCACCCTCTTCTCCTCCAACACATAAGGGGCGTACATTGAGGTGTTTGTCCGGCATTCCGGACCTCCCCCCCTCTAAAATGACGTGAGATTTTGACGTAGAGCCGCCCCCTCCCCTCTATCAATCGGCCTCGTAACTTTTTAGACCTTTTTTTTAAGGTCTCATACTTACAAGGGTGGTTATATCCCCACTAAGGTCGGCTTTTGGATGTAATACCCCCTCTAAATTCGACTTTCTCGTCATTTGTAGACTTTTTCTTTTAGCTCGGCAGTCCTACAAGAATTTCAAAACCTCACATGAGATTTCAGTTGACCCCCCTCTTCCTTGGTGAGGTTTCGTGAGATTTCGCCGGACCCTCCCCCCTCCCCTTATACCAGCTCACGTAATTAATGGACGCCCCTAAGCCGACATGAAAACATTGCCAACCATTACAGAATGTACATGTTACCAACCTTCTATCTTAATGGCCATTATTCACTCACTACACACATAAAAATATAATTAATATTGGCCTCTACTAAAGAATGTAGTACACGCGTCTCCACCCGCGTTTACTCATTAACTGCCACCCTTTACAAATTATTATAAGTCGCAACTTAGAAAAATTCTTGACTTGTTCCAGGTCATCATAAACTTTTGTTTTTAGTTTATCTACCACAATACTCACTTCACCGTATTGAAAAGTTTGTATAAGAGCTCATTTTTCGTTACAATGTGTTTATTACAAATTTTATATGACTTCCCTGCGATATTATACATAGTTTAACAATTATTTACAAAAATATTTCTGCTAATTTTGGGTCACTACCTCAGGATCTTGTACATGTTTACTATTCCACCATCCTAAAATAATTACATCGTCGTAAAATTACTGCCCAAATTATCTATGTGCACCCAACCATCATCGTCGACCTTTATAGTATCTCCTTTAATATTTCAGCTGATGGTAGTACAAATTCAATCATCCATCCTCATTCATTCGCAGCTGTATACATAATATTTTATATTTAAACAATAAAAACCATCTATCTATGCAATGGTCACATTTTATAACAAATACTTGTTTGTGACGAAACAAACACATCTGACTTGAACTGTTTCTTTTCGTAAGTGGCCTGACTGTCCAACATGACAGTATAATACTCAGCCAAATTTCATATTACTAGTTTAACATTAAATTGAGAAAAGTATATAAAACATTAGAATTAAAAAAAAAAAAAAAAATCGCCAAAATGACGTGATAGAGGGTTCTGCCAAGGTAAGTAATCGATCATCCGAAATCTCATTCTCTTTGCAAGAGAATTCACAAAATAGTAATAATAATAATAATTTACGTTTACACTATACCTTAAAAGCTTCCCTTTAGAGACAGACTAACATTTTCTTCGTTCTCCTAAATTTTTTCTGAGCAGGATCATTCAGAATAACTACTCCAAATCCTCCCACCATTATTCTACCTTTAAATACTAACTGTAAAACATAACGCAACACCAATGAAGTATGTTTTTAAAGTAATATTTACAACCTATTCTACAAATAGCTCTTAACTATAATAAAAGCCAATAAAGTATGCGAAAATATTTCTAGTAAAGTTTACATGAAATGGAACATTCTTAGGCTAATTTCATAACTTCGTGCAAGAAAAAGTGCCTATCGGTCAAGGAAGGATATATATATTTTTTTTCGCTCGCGTCCTTTAATCTGTGTTCTTAACCACATCGGAGTCTAAGCAAATATTCGGACTTTATTGCATTGGTGTCGACTCGTGTCCGCTCGTCGTTATTTCATTGATGTCAGCCATGTGAGTGAGAATCGAAAAATCCGTGGTATCTTATGTTTCTCGTCGTTTTGAGTTAGGATTTTTCAACTACATTATTTACATTGTTTTAAACGGCAAGTAATTCAGATTCTGTTTGTGATAGTGATAATTGATATATTCACATCTTCAAAGAAAGCAAATTTGAATAAACCTAAGCAATTACAAAAAAAAAAAAAGACTTGTGGGAGAAAACATATAACTGGATAAGAAAGGATCCTCAAAATAAATTATTTGCTAATTCTATGCGCTGTTAGTTTTACCATTGCGTCATCAGGAACTAGACAGGTAAATCAGTCAATATTGATTTCCTATAATTTTCAGCATATTGTGAGCATTATCTTTTGTTGAATAAATTGCAGGCCTAATTTAACGTAAAATTGGTCCCAATGGTCAGAGGCGTAGGGTTGTCAACCATACTTTAATATAAAAGTATGATATATTATTTTTGATCGGTATACTTCATCCTAACAATGAAGCATGTGAAAATGTTTTATCTCTGGTAAACTATACAATTCAAGTAACTTTGTTCATTTCCAAACAACATATTAGTCGTTATGACGAAACGAAATGAACGCAAAATTGTGGGAAGAAAGAAACAGCGTGTCCTTAAATTTAATTAAAAAGAGTTGTTCATTTATTTATAATTCTAGATTTAGAATGTGGTACCAGCTATAACACTTTAAAATGAAACAAAAAATGATTAGCTAGTCCCGTAAAAGCGAAAAAATGTTATTTAAGGCAATAAATACTTAAATTTAAAAATACTTTTTTTCCTAAATAAATTGACCACCTCTCGAGGAGCCCCGAATTAAGTCCAGCAGACTTATTTTTAAGGGGGTACTTTAAAAGCAAGGTATACTCCAATAATCCGATAACTTTGAAGCTGAATATTCAGCAAGAGAAACTCGTACGAAATTTTCCAAAATTTTTGTGCGCGATTGGAAGAGTGTCTTAACAGCCAAGGTCGTCAGCTTGATGATTTTATTTTCAAAAAATAAAGTTACATTCAATTAACTTTACATTGTAAGAAATTAAACGCCTTTAAATATAATAGTTTTTGTTTTCTTGAATTTCTTTCTGGGCCACCCTGTATAATAACAATATAGTCATATCCCTATATGCTGGAGATACAAATTTTTTTTTTTTCAGATCGTTGAAATATTCATGGGTTTACATTGTTTGATTTATAAGGCCATGGTGTATACTCTCCTAAGTCTTCTAGCCGTATACAGTGCGAATAGTGTATCCATTTAATGTGAACGATTTAACTTTTTAACATATTTAATTCGATCTGAATTAAATTGTTTATATTCTGCATGCGGACCTCCTGTCCAGTCTTCGCGAATCGCATGTGGTCCACGAATCAGAGGTTGAGAAACAATAGCCTAGGTCAGGGGTGGCCAACCCGCGGAGCGCGGGTCGCATGCGGCCCGCCTTGAAAATTTTTCCGACCCGTGAGATTTATCATACTTTTACAAAATGTATTTTACTTATAGTAACCAAAGTAGTGAAACCATTGTATTAAAAAATACGTTATTTGCACATCCATATATTCAAAAATTAGCCGTCGAAATTATGAGTATCATTGTTATTATATTATCTATGTTTACATGTAAGAATAATAACTCATTATAGTTCAATCTTTCACTCCAAAAATATATCTATAGTTGGTCTAAATCTAATATTGGGATATATGATTTTATATGCGGCCCGTGGAGTCAAGTGGTCCGTAAGATCATTTGGGTTGGCCACGCCTGGCCTAGGTGATTGCAGAAATCCGTCTAAAAGACGCAACCTGGACGACCAGTGCCGCGGAGAGCAGATATCGAATCTAGCCCCATTGTACCTCCCACATCCTGTGTGTTGGCTTTTTAACACGTGCAGCCACACTGGCGGGGTTACAGCGACTATTATTATTTTAGCCAAATCTCTCCCCAACCCCCCTCCCCCCCCCAAAAAAAAAAAGAAATCGTGAAGGAAACTGTGGGTAAGTATGAAAACTAGGAATGTACAGATTTTCATAGAATCGCAGTTCAGTGACAATGTTCTTTACACAGCTGCCCAAACAAAATTTTAAATGTTGGGACTCGCAATTTTCAAACTAGATACCATATTCAGATATGCAATACCTGCCTAACTTAGACTGATCATTACCCTGCGTTATTTGGCAACTGGTGACTCGTTAATGTCACTCATGTACTTGTTTTAAATATCCACCCAGAGCATGATTTTTGCCTGAAGTTCATTGAACCATCATCTTTGGTTTCTCTCTGCATAATTGTGTCGGATATGAATGCGATACTGTTGGACGCGAACCATGATTAACTGCAGTTCCCATCGCCGCTCTTCTTCGTAAGGACATTTTTCTGCTTTCTAGAAAAGTAAGATCTCTGGCTTTTAATTTCTTGTTTACTGCAGTTACATACATCGAATGTTTTCCTCCAAGGGCCGTTCGGGCATGCGTCCTTTTGACTTTGTTAACGTAGCCTTTATTTTTTCCGTTCCATAACAATGGATACACCCGGTAATTTTTAATAAATGAAAGCATTTCCTCATTGAAGAGGTCATGTTGCCCGAGGAGACGCATGTGAATACACTTTAGCTGGGAATGCTGCAACACCCCGTGCTTCCTGATTTTTTTGAACGAACCGAGGATCGGAGGCATGTACCTAACGTATGCCTTACGTGTCTCTCCTTCGCGCAATATGAGGCATGCCTCGACGACCAAACATTGAAGAAGTGTGGACATAGCTATGGAGACACTTTCGCAATTCAAGAAAATAGTGCTGAATATTTAGTGGTCAGATAATTATTAAATGAACACGTTCTGGATATGATAGTGAAAGGAATTTATGGAAGAATCACACCAAAAGCATAAGTAGAATTGTAAATTCATGTTGAGAGATAAAATTTGTTAACTTGTTATTAGCCGGCCTCTCGGCATCGTAGTGATTAGTGTGTTGCAGGGGTTGCCGATTTGAGTCCTTTATACATTCAGTGTTGTATTCGCATTATATTTGCTCCTGTGGATAGACAGGTCATACCTTGCTACGAGTGGCTGTCATTCAAGTTATAATTTTTTGGAACGAATTTATTAATACATTATTGGTTAGGGATATGCAAGAGTATCATGAAAACGGTTTCAGTGGCTGGTCATGCTGTTTTATGGTTTGATGTTCCATCTGTTGGCAAGCAGCATGTGGAGCTGTGTCGGTTCTCGACGCGGCCGTAATTTAGCGGAACATGAGGCCGGGGCTTTATCAGCGCCGGCCAGACCTCGGTAAAGTGGTTTCCCAAGGCTCGCTCGTAATGTATGCGAGGTGCGGCGAGGCGCACCAGGGCACACCCAACAATTATTTGACGCACGCAATGACTGCTGCTTCCTTACACCAATTCCATATTAAAATTGAAGCCGTAGTACTTGTGCGACTATTTTATTAATTGCTTTTAGCTTTCGTTCTTTCTACTTGAAAAATTATATTATATGAACCAAGGAAACTATGGACAGGCGTTCTCTTGGAAAGATAACTGTAGATGAGACAGTCTCTCACATTCTGGGCCTATGTGGAAAGGTAGCTGAAATTTCTAAATGAATTTTCAGCATTAGAGCAGCATAAAAAAATTCAGTAGTGGCATTATCGATCTTCGTGTTGTTAATCACGAGAGAGATCCTTTGTGAAAAGAATTGGAAGTAGTAACATACTTTCGCACTTGTTTCGTGATCAAATGTTTTATAACCCAGTGGTAGTGTTAACATACAAGATGTTTAACGAATTTGATACCCGATAAGAAGGAAACAAGATAATTCATATTTTAAGCTGCTTATAGTGTTTGACTATCCTTAAATCCCGTCAGAAATGACTTGTTGAATGGACTGTTCTGGCAAGTCATTTATTCGCAGTTGCTTACTTGTTATAAATACGCTCAATGAAATTTCTTGTGTCCTTCGCTGCAGCAAAAGTTTCAGCTGTCATCTTGAATTCTTATAAAATTATGCTCAAGCCAGTTTCTCGTGCCTTACGCTGTTGCAAGAAATTTCAGTTGACATCTTGGTCGAGATTGCATTTCAACATTGCCGTTAGTTTGAATAACAAGCGAATTAATACATTCACTTTATCGCATATTATAGCCTTTTCATCCTCAACTGGCGGTTCAAGGTCATGTTCCCCTCGCCCCCTCCTCACCTCCCCACCCCCTCCCGTTGCCTACCCCTTCCAGCAGTCCACTGAGTGCAGGCAGGCGGGCACTGTTTCCCCTTCTCATGTATGGGTAAGGGCAGTGGAGTGGGGGTAGAGCAGATTGACCTTGAGGCGCCTCTGTTAACTGAACGCACTATAGTGACATCCATCACTATATAAACTTAACCCAAAACCTTCAAGATTTCTTACATCCCTTTCTTTTTCGTAATTCAAATCTATATCACAACGTTTGAATGGCTAACACAGTTACATGCGGCTGAAACATGGCGTCGGTGAAACCAATGGAATTAAAAATTAATCTTAACTACTTAGATTATGCCGCTAATATCAGTTTTAATCATGGTCTATGCCGCATAGCCCGTGATCATTGTGGAACTACTCTTATTTTCATTCAAACGAATTAATGTGGCGCTCGTGAAAAACAATAAAAATCCTTACTTTCTCTGCTTTAACATCAAATGCGAGTTGTCATTCTGATCCAGTATAAATTTAAATCTAATCAAAATTTCCGCTATCATTGTTGCCCGAAAATTACAACATTTTTCTTAAATGTCTACGAGTTAATAATTGGCCAAAAATTTCTACATCGCAAAAAAATAAACAAAACGCAACTAATAATATTCATATGTTAATTTAAACGCTATTCATACTTTTCTTTCAGTTTTTTGGCAATTCATTTTTTCGCGGATGCAAATAGAAATTTTTATTAAATAACCTCTTATATATATATATATATGTAGTGTCTGGTCGTTGTAAATCCAATGGCGAAAGTTTGCTGCGTGACGTCACAGTGTGACAGACATGGCTACATCGTGACAAGAAGATTATAGGAACAAGCCGTAAATATCAGTTTTCTCCAGAAAGTACATTTGGGTTAAACATATCTGACCATTATTAAATTATAAATGGCAAACAATGTGCCACTGCAAGTGTTACCGCGAAGTTGCAACTTCTTTAATTTGGTATGCTAGTGCTGCAAATATGATAAAAGCTATGCTATGCAGTTCTCGTATGGCATAATAGCCCTACTTCATTTTTTGTAGAAAGAAAAATATCGTCTGCTGCAGAGTTTACTCAACACTGATTGACGGGAGCTGTTGAGGCTTTTTTTTTGGTGACTGTCTGATCTGAAATTACGACTTCCTTATGTGAAAGCTGCTTTGTTTTTATGAATTGCTCTTTAGAGAAATTTAAAAACCATTTTACTATTTCGATTAGAAACTGGTACTTGCTTATTTTATATCAGTACTAGCTGATCCGGCAAACGTTGTTTTGCCATATAAATAACTTTCAAGTAATTTCTAGTGTAGACAAAAAATAGCTTACTTATTGTAAGTATGTATGTATGTAAGAATGTGTATATTGTATGTATGTAAGAATGTGGTATATGCGTGAAATAGGCATGGAGCGCTGTGAACGATGAGGGAATATAAAAATAACAAAAGGCAAACATTATTTTTAAGTTATTATAATTTATTCCTTAAAATTATATATCATTAATTAATCAATTACGACAAACGCCGCCCATAAAGTAGATTTGTAAGAATTTATGTGGTTCGTTTGGCATTGGCAGCAGTGAGCCCACTTTATGATAAACTTGGCCTCTGATTTTGAATGTAGAATTGTATTGTTGACCATTTGCATTAGTATTTCGAACTATTTCTGTTGCTCCGAACGATGTCATTTGAAAGCATGAATTGAATGTTCGAATTGACTTCAGGAACATGTTAGAATCTGGATCAGTGCCGATAAGGAAGCCGTTCAATCGTTCAGGTGGTGTTTCAATTTCAGGTAGTTGCACTTTTCCTGACGCGCAACACACCCCAGCTGGCTCATTTTTGAATTTCAGAGCATGACAATGCGGACATTCCTTGTCCATAGCACCAATTACCACTTTTGAATGAGCATAATATTCAATATCGGGCTCATACTGGAATGCTAGACGCAGGAATGAATCATATGTAAATTCTCGATGTACCTGTTGTCTTTGTTGGTCATTTGTTCTGCGTCTATTGACTGTGAAACGGCGTGATTGTCGTTGTTCTAATCTTATGACTTCATTGCGTTCAGCTCATGTATCTTCTGGCTCTTCTTGATGCAATTGCACCATTCTGACACGTGCATCAGTATTTTGTTGCTGGATTTGTTCTTCGGTTCTTTCGGATCTTCTATTTCGCAACTTTCAAGATTTACTTGTATTACGGCTCAAATCAGCCCCTTTGCATTTTCTTGGCATTGCTCACTGTACAAAACACACATAAATAGAATTAATGAAATTAGACATCTGGTGGGGATAACTAATTAAATGACGATTGATCAGTTATCGACCGGAGATTGATGGAATCGACTGAATATCCATAAAAATAATAACATTCAAAGAGCAAATGAATACTTACGTGGCCCAAGGACATTAATCGCAGTTAAAAAAAAAAAAAAAAAAAATTAGGGGGATGAAAAATAGATGTTTGCCGATTCTCAGACCTACTCAATATGCTCACAAAATTTCATGAGAATCGGTTAAGCCGTTTCGGAGGAGTATGGGAACGAAAATTGTGACACGAGAATTTTATATATAAGATTAATTAACTTCGTAAATAAATTTAATGTAGGTATTTAGACTACTTAAAATATCAAAAAGTTTCATTTCATTTGTAAATTTTCTATCATTTTATCAAAGAAACGTTCATTATAGACGTGTTAAATAAATTATTTTAATTTGAAAATAAAAGCAAATTGTAATCAGATCGAGTAGTAATAATTACTAATCTTTACTTCGGATGTTATATAAGTCCAATTATTTCGTTAACCAGAAAAAGATAAATTTTCAAAACTGTTTTGGCCCTGATTGATTGTATTCGTTGAAACATCTAAATCCTAAATACTCTACAAACGCTCAAAACTTTTTAACGTTGCCCATCTGTTGTATTAGTTCCAGTCGGAAAGAATGGTATCTCGACTTTTCATAAGCTGTAGCCACAGGTATATGGTACGTGCGATTGCTCTGCCTCTAGTCGAGTCGGTAAGAATTAAGTTTGTTGGCTTCCGCGTGACGTTGGTTTGCCGCTGAATGATGTCAAGGTGTGTCTGCCGGAATGCAATGAGCTTGTCGTGGGACGGTCGTCTCATTAAATCTTGACGGCCAACCAAAGAAAATTCTGGCCGTCTGTGTCACTTGATATTCCGTTCTTTCTAACGGTTCATATGAAGCTAGTTTTTAGAAGCTAGTTTCACTTTGAATGTATGATGTGTACAGTCAGCTGTAAAGAAATGAAATACCTAAAATCTGCGTCTTTTTCCTCCCTCTCTGTCTTAAATTTGTAACGCCAGTGGTACATACACAGAGACACACACACACACACACAGATATTTATATATATTAGTTATTATTACCCTTGAGGACAGTGTTTAAACTCAAATTATTCATGATTATTCAGTTGTTTTTCTTTGTCTTCTTCCTTTTCTTTTCCCAAAACCTTTTGATACGTTCACTGTGCTCCTGTTTCCTTTGTTCTATCCATTTTGTCCCCGTTTTCTTCTGTGTTTTCCTAAGTGAGCCATTACCACATCAAAGATCCTCTTTGAGTCTAGTGTTGTTCATTCTCTGTACATGTCCTTAGAATTGTAACCTGCATCTTCTGATCATTTTCTGTCAGTCTATCTGAATGTTTTCATAGTTCTTTCGTTGGTCTTTTCATCTATGTGCCCTCTTTATTTACTGCTCCAAAAAATTTTCTAAGTACTTTGCGCTCTACTTTTTCCGCTTCCGTGATGTCTGAAGCCCAAATTGTGATTGTTTCTGAAGCATGCATTGTTTCAGGTGGTACCACTGTATGACTTAGTTTGGCTTGGTTTAATATATTTCTTTTGTTATAGTATACCCCTGTCGGTCTGTATGCCCTCTGAAATTTTCCTGATCTTTCCACATTTGATAGCTTGTTAGAGCCTCCTATTTGTATGTATTCCCCTAGCTATTTGAATGTCTCGACCCTTTTTATGCTTCCAAATTTTGTGTATGTTTTTTGTACGTTGTTGTTTTGTTTTTCATTATACTGCGTTTTTTTCATACGAAATTTGTAGTACTGTTTAGGCAGCAATTTGATGTAAAAGTTCCAATAGGTCTTGTGCTTCCTGCCTATTGTTGCTGAGTATTGCCGGCTCATCCGGAAATGCCAGGCATCTTATGATTGTTTTGGTTTCACGTGTTCTTCCTAGCTGTATTCCTTTGACCTGTGTTTCCCATTGTTTGATAACTTTGCCCAATACCACGTTGAATAAAATCGGTGATAATCCGTTTCCTTGTCTGATTTCTGTGCCAACTTCGAATGGTTTTAATGTTTCTCCCATACATTTTATTTTAGATGTGGTATCAGTGAGTTTGTTGTATCAGAGCCCTTGTCTTCTTGTCAGATGCCGTATTCTTTAATTATGGCAAAGAGCGTTTGCCTGTCTATGGAGTCATATTCCTTCTTGAAATCAATAAATGTTATTACAGTATTGTTTGTTTGTCTTATCTTCAGGAGTGTTCTCAGATTCCAGATTTCTTCGATGCATGATATTCATTTTCTAAGGCCTGCCTGGTGTTCACCTATTTGAGGATCTACCTGATGTTCTCGCCTGTTGAGTAGTTCTTTGGAGAGGATTTTATAAATGACTGGCAGCAGTGAGATACCTCTGAAATTGTTGGGATCCGCCTTGCCACTCTTTTTATGTAAGGGGTGGATTAGAGCGCATTTCCATTCTTGTGGGATTTTCTCTGTGACCTAAATTACTGTAATAATTTTATAAATTTTCTTTGTGATATTTTCGTCTCCAAGCTTCCAAATCTCGGCAATAATGCAATATTTCTTCTGCCGGTGATCTGTTGTTCTTCAGTTGTTTTATGATCTCCTTTATCTCTTCGAGTGTGGGTGGTGTAGAGTCGGGATTTGGTGCAGTTTCTGTAAGGGTTAATTTTCCTGTCCATTTCTCGCAGTGGAGGATATTTTCAGACTATCGTTCGAGAATTTTGCAGTTTGCTTTCGTATTCATTTCAAGGGAACCATTTGGTCTTTTGAAACAAAAGTTTGTGGGTTGATAACCTGTAATAGAAAATTCTATAGAAGTTTCTTGTATTATTTCTTGTGAAGTCTTCCTTAATCTCCTGTATCCTTTTTTCTTTTCTAATTTCTTTCGAAGTTTGTTTCTGGACTGTATGAAATTTCTTCCGTGTTTCTGTTGTTCTGTTACTGTTGAATTTAGTTCATGCCCGAATCCTCGGTACCGAGCGTGATCGGGGTTAGCGCTCTGACCTCGCATTCGGGAGAGCGCCGGTTCGAATCTCCGTCCGGGCATCCATATTTGGTTTTTCCATGGTTTCCCAAAATCACTCCAGGCGAATGCCGGAATGCTTGCTTTATGAAGGCCGTGGCCGAACTCTTTCCCATTCCTTCGTCCCATCTCGCCTCTAATGACCGCGACCTCGACGAGGCGTAAAACCATAAAAAAAAAGAATCCTCCGTTCAATAGCCTCATCACTCATCATGTTCCACCATTTATGTCTGCGTTTTCTAGGAGTTTGTCCCCAACGCATTGCCTTTTGTACTGCATCTGTGAGGTCTTTCCAATTTTCCGTTGCATTTTGATTAATTTCTCCCCGCAGGGGCCTGGTACGCAAATGCCAGGTACGGGTTTGGCGAACCCGCGGTGCCCGAGCTGGAAGCTTGTGAGCGCCGCAAGTTTTCCACACCGTAAACTCCTACCATGCTTCAACGACCACCGTAGGGCGTGACGGTGGAACGTTGTGTGCTTAGGAGAACGGGGATCTTGGCTTCACCGCCCGGATCGCGAGGACGGTACAAACCTCTATTAAAAAAAAAAAACCTCAACCTCAAGGTCAGCCACGTGCCGAGGAGGTGAATGGGTGATGAGGGAAATCACTCGTTAACGTGCAACCTCAGGGGCACCTACGCACCCCTGTTCTATCAGCATTTCCTCATAACATGTTTTTACTCGTGGGACCAAAATTCCTTCTCACAAGCAAAAACAAAACCCCTGCGGTTCGGGTGTGCCGCAGGAAAATAAAAATACACCCATTACGAAGATGATACGCGGATCGCTAGCAACACTTCTGCAACCTCGACCAATCCAGCAGCAGTAACAAAAACCCCATCAGCAGTCAAGTTAACAGCACCTACTATTCCACCGCGTGCTATAGAGCTGACCAGAAGATCAAAGGTCTCAAGTTTAGACAGACTGATCCGACCCAGTTTGTCAAGTCCCCTTCTTCGTCCCCTCCCAGACTGTCCAGCAGTAGGGAGAGTAAGGGGAAGAGGAAGAAGAAGAAAAAGAATGAATAGGAATGAAGAGGAATTTGAGGAGTCCTTTGGGTTGGAGATGTCTGTCTCCGCTTCCGGGCAGGAAGAAACTGAGATGCTGGTGGACGAGTCTGGTCCCGTTCCTCAGCAGGAAGTGACCGAAGACCCACCCGAACCGGGGCGGGTGAGGTTAAATAGGTAAGGATGGCTCCCATACTCCAGTGGAACATCAACAGTTTTACAGCTGACAAAGAGGAGTTACACCTCTTAGCACGGTCTGATCCTTTGTGTGTCTGTCTACAAGAGACACATTTCAGACCATCACACCAACCTGTGCTAAGAGGATATGACGTGTACCGTAAGGACGATACCGAGGGTGATCGAGCGAAGGGTGGAGTGGCAGTGTTTGTCCAAAACACTGTCCACTCCGGACCTGTAGCTCTCACCTCTGATTTACAAGCAGTGGCAGTGAGGATTTATGGTCCCACTCAACTGACAGTATGCTCTATTTATCTACCACCTAACACGCCCATCTGTTATGACGACCTGCTTAACATCTTGCGGCAGCTTACTCGACCATTCCTCCTCCTAGGAGATTTCAACGCACTTAGTGCGCTGTGGGGCTCAAACGCCGATTGCCCCCGAGGCCGAATGGTTGGTAGATTAATAGAGCAAGTGGAAATATGTGTCCTCAATACAGGTGCAATGACACATTTTACCACTGCTTCCGGATCGTTCTCTGCCATTGACCTTTCATTGTGCTCCCCCTCAATCGCGGACTCCGTCCATTGGAAGGTGGATCGTGACCTTCGTGGTAGCGACCACTTCACAATATGGATGAACGTAGAGTTTGAGCGCGGAGGAGGCAATAACCGACGCAAATGGAACGTCAGCAAAGCCGACTGGCAACTCTACCGCCGCTCCATCACTCTTAAAGAGTATATTAACCTCGAGGAGAGGGTGAATCACTTTACCGAAGTGATTCGCCAGGCAGCTGACGTGCCCATGCCGAAAAGCTCCGGAACGCTGTGTAGGAAGCGCGTCCCCTGGTGGAACGACGAATGTCGATCCGCCATTCAGAGTCGTAGACGGGCGTTGCGTCGATTTAGGTTGCAGCCAACATCCGACAACCTGGCAGCGTTCCGTATTGCCAGAGCTAAGGGGCGTCGAGTTATTAAGGAGAGCAAGAAAAGGTCATGGCAGAACTTTGTGAGCACTATAAATCGTTCCACACCTTCGTTGAAGGTATGGGAGTCTATCCGCCGTATATCTGGAAGGTGCTCCCGCCCTCCAGCATCTGGTTTACTGGATCGCGGACGTATAGTCACCGATGAACGAAGCATAGCGCAGCTGATGACGGAGAACTTCGCCGCTATCAATTCGTCCACCAATTTTGACCCTCGGTTCCAGCAACGCAAGATTGCTGCCGAGAGGGGCGTGCTGTGCTTCGATTCGTCGAATACAGAGGCCTACAACCCATTTACATTTTGGGAGTTGGAGTCAGCGTTGAATAGCGCTAACGACACTGCTCCAGGGCCGGATTTGATCCAGTACCAGATGCTGAGGCATCTAAGTAAAGATGCTAAGAAGTACCTTCTGGATATTTTTAACGATATATGGACCGGAGGACACTTCCCCGACTCGTGGAAAGAAGCAACATTATTTCCATTTTAAAACCAGGGAAAGACAAATTGCTGCCAGCTAGCTATCGTAGTATTGCCCTAACAAGCTGCGTGGGGAAGACACTGGAGAGGATGGTCAATCGCCGCCTCATCTGGTGTCTTGAATCCCCTAATCTGCTGAGCCGCTTCCAGTGTGGATTCAGGAAATTCCACTTTGGACAACCTGATCCTCCTGGAGGCGGCAATACAGGATGCGTTTATACGCAGCCAACACCTTGTGGGTGTCTTTTCGATCTCGAAAAGGCCTACGATACTACCTGGCGGCATGTTATTTTAAAACAGTTGCACGAATGGGGTTTTAGAGGTAACCTACCCCGTTTTTTAAAGTTATTTTTATCTGGCCATTGCTTCCGGTACTGAGTCGGTATTGAAGTGTCAGATCTTTTTATTCAGGAAAACGGTGTCCCTCAGGGATCAGTTTTAAGCGTTATGCTTTTTGCCATTGCTATTAATAGCATTGCAGCCATTATAAGGAGTCCCATAAGGTACTCCTTATATGTGGACGACTTCTTAATTTTTATTGCATCGTCCAGCCTGAGAAGCGCTGAGCGGCAACTGCAACTCGCGCTGAACAGGCTGGATGAATGGTCAGTGCACACCGGTTTTCGTTTCTCAACTGAGAAAACCCGGTGGGTACTTTTTACTCGTAGCAGAAGTCTTTTAGCAGAACCCCACCTTACCCTGAGGAACACCGTTTTACATTTTACTGATACTGTTCGTTTTCTGGGCTTCATTCTAGACGCAAGGCTCAGCTGGCTGCCACATCTTAAAGATGTAAAAGCCAGAGCCTTGAAAGCTTTAAACGTTTTAAAATGTCTCTGTGGCAGGTCGTGGGGCGCCGACTGCTCCTGCCTGCTACAGTTTTATCGAGTCTTTGTACGGTCGCGGTTGGAATAAGGGTGCATTGTTTACAGTTCGACACGGGACAGCTATCTTCGGATGTTGGATAGTGTCCACCATGCTGAAATTCGACTCGCCACTGGTGCCTATCGCACTAGCCCAATACCCAGCATTTGTGTTGAGTCTGGCGAGCCGCCGCTTTCCATCCGGCGGCATTTCCTCATGGTGCGACACTATGTACATATTGCCACAACTCCTGGCAGTCCCGTGCACGACGTAGTGATGACACCTAAGTTCGAACGGCCATATGTTAATCGTCACAGAGCGACCAAACCGTTTAGCCACCGTACAAAGGTTATTTTAGAAGAGTATGGGTTTTAATTGCCCTTCTTTCATCACCAGAGTTGGAGTAAATCTCTCCCTTGGCTTTTAAAGAGGCCCAGAACGATTTTAGAAATATCTAGGTTGAACAAGCAGTCTACCGCTGACAGTGTTTTTACCAGAGTTTTTAGTGACATTTTAAACCAGTATCAGGATTTTACCCCGGTGTATACGGATGGGTCTAAGCAGGCTAACGGAGTAGGCTGCTCTGTAGTGGTCCCTCGAGCGACTTACAGATACAAGCTGGATGGCAGGTGCAGTGTTTACACTGCCGAGTACTACGTCCTGCTAAAGTCGCTCCAGCATATGAAGGTCAGTCGATGTATGAAATATATCATATGCTGTGATTTCCTCAGCTGTATTCAGTATTCAGGCGTTAGTAAACATGTACCCAGCAGACCGTTTCGTCCAGGATATCCAGGACGACCTTATTTCTCTTCAATCTCTTGAAAGGAGGTAATATTATGCTGGGTGCCAGGCCATGTGGGAATCAGGGGGAACGAGGCAGCTGATGAAGCTGCCAAGTTAGCCTGGAACAAGGTCAGAACCGACTTTGATCTGGTCCCAAAGTCTGACCTTGCCTCGGCGGCGAAAAGATTTGTTTTTGACATCTGGCAGAGACAGTGGCTGGAGGTTGAGCATAATAAGCTCCGGCTGGTCAAACCAACCATTCAGCCGTGGAGCAGCTCCTTCCAGCGGGCTAGAAGGGATGAGGTTCTCCTTACTCTCCTTCCATATAGGGCATTGTCCTCTAACTCATGGTTTCCTCCTCCGCCGAGAGGACCCTCCGGAATGTGATGCTTGTGGCGTACCTCTGACGGTGCGCCACATTGTTACCGACTGTGTTTTATTTTTGGATATAAGGGCAGACGTTGGCCTAGCCAACGATCTGTCCACTATTTTAAATAATGACGCTGGCAATGTGGCTAACGTTTTAAAATTCTGCGTACTAGCCGGCCTTATCGCGAAAATTTTGGGAAGACCGGCTTAAAGTTTTTAAGGTGGATGAGTGGCCATTTTACAGCTACTCATCCATGTACATAGGTATTTCTTACCCATTAGTTCTAAGCCTTTTAAATCTGGTCGGCCCCTTTACAGCCGTCCAGACATCGTTCGAATGATCGTTTTCTTTTAATGGCCTATTTACAGCCAACATTTTAGTATTTTATTTGTTTTTGCGTCTGTGTGGCCGACCCCTCTACAGTCAGCCATGCAGACGTAATATCGTAATTTTTAAGCCACATTGCCAAGCAGGTTGTTGTTAGGGCGCTAATGACCCCGTTGTCCACGCGCCCTTAAGCTCTAATAACAACAACAACAACAGATTAATTTATTTGATGACTTTTTCTCTGTTTATCTTCAGATATTCTGGATCTGGTCTGCTGTTCTATAACGTTCTTGAATAAACTAGTATCCTATAATAAGACACATTTTTCAGCTGTTAACAAATATAAAAAAAAAATAGATACAACACATTTAGTGTGGATCGATTTTGACAGGACTTTCACTGGCGGGTTGCTGGTTTGGCAGGGAGTAAGTAACATAGGCTACTTTTTACCCTGGAAATATGTTCAAACGTTTAAAATTCTTTGCAAACACCAAGGAAGACGTAGTCACCAGGTAATTTGAAATATTGTTCCGTTCTCTTGGTATGATAACAGATTTGATGAATTTTGCGTTTATTGATTTTACTTTTTATGATGCACATTTGTAAATTCGTGCAGATTTTACTTTCCGGTACACATTACTGTTGTGGAAGTAGGAAGAGGAAGATTAAGCTATATGAACCAAATTATGTGTGGCATGAAATGCTGTAGCTGTATAGAATTAAAAAGGAAGGCAGAGAAGCGGCATACTTTGCGAATTGCTTCGGATTGAAAAGAAAAGAAGCGAAGAAAGTATATTTATTTTGTTACACCTCCAGAGGTTTGTAAAATATTTTCCCAGACGGGTTTCACCATTCGAGTTAACTATTAGCTCCGCTTGCTATAGACGTTGACGAGTATAGTGGCCACTGGACTATAAAACATTGAAGCAACTTTTTAACTTGACACATGAATGTCCGGAGTGGAACACGTTGGGGGCATTAGGCTTCGTATTTTACCAAGACTTTCACCGAGCGGGTTCCACAGATGCAGAAAAGCTTCTTTTATGGTGACATAAATCTGTCGTATAGGCTTTGTGATGGTCGTTTGTTGAGGTCAGGTAGTTTTTATCACAACATTGTGTTGTTCTTTATGAGTGGACACTTATTTCATGCAACACAGCGTCTACAAGTTATGAGAAAAGAAAATGGGTCAGTGGAGTGTACCGCCTTAAGTAGAAGTCAATTAATATCATTTTAAGGTTTAGAATTGTTTTACTAACCATGATTCCGATAGATGTTACAAATATTTGATGTAGAACAATAGGAATCGATTGTAAATAGTTGCACTGCCACTTTTAAAGTATACCTTATATTATTATAAGTTATTATTTGTTCAGAAAGTCTTGATTCTATTGTTACGAATAGAAACATGGAATTATAATAGCTGTAGCTCTACGCTAAGGACGCTGACGTCAATTTACATTTGGTCGAAAAATGTAAATTATCAACGTGGTATGCACATTTTGGAACAACGAACTGAGTTATTAGAGAAAAGCAGAGAAAAATAAATGCCAAGATTCAATGAATACTAAACAGAACAGAGCCCCCCCAAAATATGTAATTTCACGATAATTTTTAAGGTTCTTTTCCACGTTATCGCATTTTTTCAGAATTTGCTTTCTACATCACACTAAACTCTCCTCTTTGACATTACGAAAATTATAGCCGGTAATGCATATAAGGCAAACAGAACCAATTCCATTTAAGATGGGTCAGTAGTAGGGTTGTAACGGAAGTCAACTTAGTGGATGCGAATGCATATGCGGATGTTGAGGTGGGCAAAATTATAATTATTTAGATTTTAATATTTTATCAAATGTAAAATCAAAATAAGTTTATTTTTATAAAAAATTACATTTTGCATAAGCAAAGTTTATTTCCATCTAATATTGCCATATTGATTTATTTTTCAACTACAAAAAAACGTGGGATGATTTAACAATTGAATTAAATTATTTAAGTAACTACGCACGTGGCAACAAAACAATCTTTGTTATGTGAACTTTGCGGCTCGACTAATTCAAGCATCAAACACAAGGCCACGCCACTGCACATCCTCGCTCGCGCCACCCGCCTCGTCTCGGTAACGCTCTGACCACTTATCGGAAGGATGTCCGTTCGAATACCCGTCCGGTCATCCAGATTTGGGTTTTCCATGATTTCCCCAAATCACTCCAGGCGAATTTCTGGATGCTTCCTTCAAAAGGCATTTTCCGAATCGCTGTCCCCACTCCTTTCCAGCCTCTAATGACCTCAACGTCGACAAGGCGTTAGGTCATAAGAAAAAACAAAAAAGTCTTTTTTTCTACTGCTGTAGCGGCCCATTCACAGTCCAATTTGTAGGATCTACAATGATCCGTGGTCCTGGTGTTACGGGATTTCATTGTTTCTTGTCACTGTAATTTGGTTTTCTCGGTGACTTATCGATAATTGGCATATCTTTCCATGGATTTGTATTTCGACATCGGCTAATTGACACGTTCTGTTTCAAAAGCAAACTTGGGTCCACAGATTAACAAAAGAACTTGCCGCTTGGATTCATAAGATAAGGGCTGAATATTACAGCTGATAAAAAATATTTAAATAAAATGTATTCCTACTATGTTTGGTTCCTATATATGCCACCAAACTGTACATATACTATCTGCTTTTGTTTTCTGCTCATGTTAACATTTCGCTGTTACTCTGCAATATTAATCTTATTATATTCGTTACTTACAACCGACTTACTTACCGATATTTTTAAAATTAATTTGTAATGAATTCAGAATGATACAAACAATGGAACGTTCAAATCTAACTGTGGAAGGCATTATATTTAGTACGCGCCGATGACCAAATAACTTTAGTATTGCTAGTTCTGAAAATGGAGTGCAATAGTTCCAGCATTTCTCTAAAGTGCCCATAAAGTTTCATCTGATAGCTCTCAAGACATAGCATTCAGATATTTCTGGGAACTTGACTTCAGCCATTTTATCAGTAGCTCATAAAGTTTCATTGCAAAGTTCTCGTAGCTTTGATTGAATTGAATATTTACAGCCGACCTATTCGATGTGTTCCTGTCAAAGACATCCACCCAATTTTTTTTCAGTATATCTGTTTTTACTGCTGTTTCGATTTTATTTCGTGAGACCTCGCATTCGGGATGACGCGGGTTCCAATTCGCCTGGCCATCCTAACTTGGTTTTTCATTGTTCCCCGAAACCACTCCTGGCGAATTCCGGGATGGTTCCTTCAAACGAACATGGCCGAGTTCCTTCCTGTTCGTCGTCCCAGTCCTTTCCCGCTTCTAATGATCTGGACGTCTATAAAGCGTAAAGCCGAACTGAAAAATTTGTGACTATAATGAGCATACTTCAGTCGTGTACTAGTCCCTAAAATATTTCACTATTTAGCGGCTGTCTCTATTCACAGGAATACAAAATTTTCGATGCTATGGCGGTTTTTAACTACGTGAGACTTTTCTTGTCGAACGTAGGATCAGAATCGATGGAAAAATTTTTTTCCGTTCTAGATAGTTTTAGTTTCTAATAATTTTAACAACACAGTGTTCACATCGGCAAAGTTGGACTACTACCATATCTTGTCACTTGAAAGAATGTAGTGATATAAAGTTAATTTAAGAATTAACAGCTGTTTGTTTTTTGAGTGGCGCATAGGTTAAGCTACGTTCATTTATCCAGTTCTTCAGACATGAACAAAGTACTATATAAATGCATTAGAAATTATTACAGTATATAATTATTTTTTAGTTGCTTTCTGCTTCGACTAGAATGGATTAAAATAATTATTATTACTACTACTAATTGCTATTGAGCTAATGTACCGGTGGTAATTTCACCACATGCCTAATTAAGCTTCTTACGTATTTTTAGTTTTAAAAAAATCTGTACAGTCTGAGGTATATAGTTCATTAATTCGTTACGTAATTTTTCGAGTTCCTCCTCACTCCCATATCACAAATGAAAACTTTCCTGCTCCCATATGTCTGAAATCAATTAATAATTTATTGTCATGGTGTCTCTTACTTTCCACATGCATTCTCTTCATTCGCACCGAGCGTGGTGGGTGAGCTGTATTGCTCTGGCTTCTCATTCAGGAGCACGCGTATTCGAATCCTCGTCCGGTCATCAAGATTTCGGTTTTCCATGCTTTCCAGAAATCACTCCTGGCGAAACACGAGATGGTTTCTTCAAAGGACATGACTTAATTCCTTCCCGTTCATTGCCCCAGTCCCTTTCCTGCCTCTACTGACGTCAACGTCGGTGAGCGTAAAGCCATAAGCAAAAATAAATAATAATCACTCGCCTTCTATTCTACATTGACTCCCAACCCAAATCTTTTATTGTTTCGTTTACAAGGTTCATTCTTTGGTAATTTCCCAGGCAAATCTAGTTGCCTTCTCTGCATCTGCTCCAACTTCTAGTATTTGATACTAATAAAGTGGTTCCATATTATTCAACAATACTCGAGCAAGAGCCCGTCCAAAGTTTTGTAATTCATCTCTCATACTCACTGGTACATCCTCTCATTATCCTCTCCAACAGGTGCAATACTCTTAACGCTTCCAGTCCAACATCTTCAATGTGTCCTGTCCAGCTTAGCTTACTGTCAGCTGGTGTTACAAAGTATTTAAATTTTATTACTTCCACAAGCTATTCCTGTTTCACTAAATACTCGTACAAAATCTGTATTCTCCTCTCTGTGTACCAAATAAGTTGGATTGACTGTTCTTGGAATTTATCTTCATTCCACATCTAACCAACCAACTAAATATACCATCTAGATCCCTTTGAATTTGCTCGCAATCCGCTCTCAATGTAGAACTATTATACAGCATCCGCAAATAGTGATCGACAACAGATCGATTCTTTGGGAGCGTGCATAAACCACGTAGCTCCTTTTGGCCTCCTGTGAACCCCTCCCCCCCCTCCCCCACGTAGCTCTACGTGGCTTTTGCCTCTACCCCTCCCCCCCAAAGTAGCACGTAGCTTTTTTCTCTTTTGATTCCAGAAGACATTTTGTACTGTTTTCTGTTATCAGACTATTGTAAATTACATACGGAGATAATTAACTGAGGGAAATAAATATTCATATGCTGTTGTGAGTTCTATTCCTCATTTTAACTGTGAAAAATGTTATGAACGGAAAGCTACGAGGCCTGGCTCGGAAACACCCTCCCCTCCCCCCAAGTAGCCTAGCGTAGCCTTTCAGACAACCCCCCCCCCCTGGACCGAGCCACGTAGTTTGTGCACGGTTCCTTTAGAATAATGGACAGTAATTGTATTAATAACTGCCCTGTGGCACGAATGTTCTGCAGCTACCAAGGGGAATGTGGTTGTAAAACTATGTTTCACGTTTATTTCAGGCTAATTTGGGCACCTGTGTAATTAAGTCTTCAACAGGACTTTTTAGATGTAAGGACATTTTTGCAACGATTTAAATTGAGCTGAAAAACTTACATATTTAACTGTTCTATTCTCTTGGTGAGGTAATACAAACTACTATATCTGTTAGGGCGAGGGGATGTCAAGCCACATTTAAAGAATCTTTTTGAAGAAGGTTTCGCACGCCTCCGGACCTAGCAGTACCAAACAGCGGTTAATTCCATAGAAGCTTCCTTCGAGACGTCATTCAGTAGCCTCAAAGACTGCCGCCCTGACTGGATCGTCAAGTCACCTACCTGCCTAATCGTCTTACGCTGACGACCGGAAAGTGACATGTTAAAACTTTGTTATGGTTGATTTCGTAGCAAGGTCGGCGTGCTTAGCAGGAGCCTCATATTTGTGACCCTACTGCAAGAAAGAGTTGTTTTAATGTGCAACGAAGAAACTGATATTACTCAAAAAGCATCGACTCTTCTCACATTTGACGTACGGAAGCAAGCCAGCATGTCTGAACTAATTATTCTCCATAAGTAAACTGAGGGAGTATCGAACAAAAGAGGCTAGGCGTATAAAATATAATTATCAATCTTAGGATGTGATATTTCGAAATGTTTAATGATTCTCTTATTGAAATTGCTTATGGTAATTATGGATATACTTGAAGAAGAAGCTCCCTCATGACTTCCTAAGCAATCTTTCTGTGACTGGTTTTGTATCTGTCTACAGCCTATTGTGGAAAATGTTGCAACTTCTGCATAATGTACCATAGATCGGTCTGTAGTTTCTCTCAGGTGCTGCTATCTATGCAACAAACATTTAAATTAAATTGCAATAGCAACATCTCTACATTCTCTTCTTTTCATGACTTATTATTATCATCATTTTCTTCTTACCTACACCTGTCCTTCAGTGGTTTTGTTAATTGTCCATTATTTCCATTGGTAACTTATTCCAGTCCCTGACTCCGTAACCTACAAAAGAAAATTTTCCAACTCCCTTTCGCCTGAATTCAAGTGCCAGCTAATAACCATGGTCATCTCTTCCCCTCCATGTAGAGCTAATAATTCTTCTGCGAATATCTATCCATGCATTATCGCTATTGTAGGCCTTGAACAAACCAAACACTCTTTTCATTCGTCTTCTGTCTTCCCATGACTCCCAACCAACCTGCTTTAGCATATCGGTTACTGATCGTATACTGCGGATATTGTAATAGATAACTGTTGACAAACTATAATGCTGTATTAATGTTTGGAGAGCGAATTCCAGGCTGTTATTTTCTAGTGAAAACTGAGCGTGATGGGTGAGTGGTAACGCTCTGTACTCACATTCGGGAGGACGCGGGTTCTAATCCCCATCCGGCCGTCCACATTGGGGTTTCCCAAATCATTTCCGGTGAATGCCAGATTGGTTCCTTAAAAACGCTGAATTCCTTCCCGTCCCTTGACCCCATTCCTTTCCGCCTCTAATGATCTCGCCGTCAACAAGGCGTAAAAAAAAGAGAGAGAGAGAGGAAAATCAAATAAGTTTTTTAGTGCAAAAAGTATCGAAATTTGGAGTTACTATTTACATTTTCAGTAGTGTATGATTTCTACGGACATCTTCTCAGAATGAACTCTGGTAGACTAACCAAACAAATTTTTTATTTTTCCGGAACCGCATAACCAAGCCTAATTGGTTCACAGAAATTGGAAAATACCTAAAAGAATTAAAAATTACAGGAAAGTCATTACTTGATAGAACAGCGCTGATAAGAAAAATCTAAAATAAAGTCAAAACCCATCATCTTGGAAGAGGAGAGAAAAAGTAGGTCCGAGAGGATGAAGACATACAGGAAGGAACAGCATGCAAAGAAATGACCGATTCTTCGGACCCCAAAGAGGGTGAAACGAAAGAAGAAGAAAGATTGCGCGTGATGTTAAAAAGTATTTGCAGAAGAAGTAGAAATAAACGTTGGTATGCTGTTGTAAATAATAAAAATTATCCTCCTATCTACAAGTGACATAAGAATGATGACGGGAGAGTGGATGAGGCTATTTTTAAAAAGATATTCTGAACTCCTGGAGATTAAAAAAGTCTGAAAATAAAGTTTGTCTCGTGCAACTAGTTTGAATGAGCAATTTCTTTTTGATAGTAACGTTAAAAAATAGTAATTTATTGGCTCTGATGACTTTTAAATTTAGTGATATACCAAAGGTAAACTTATATTTTTTCATTTTTTGTTGTTAAAAGAAAATGTTATTTTAAAAATGGTTTATTGCTTGTTTTTAATACACTATCTTATGATTCTTGGTATGTGAACTGTTTGGGTTTTGTACGAATGACCATATGTCAGAAATAATTTTTAAAATTATATTTTTTCTTATTTGATCTTAATTTAACTGTTGTAGAAATAATAGGGTTTTAGATGAAAATATTAATTTCATGAAAATTGTCAGAAAGTAGCTTTACAAAATGTAAGTATAAATTTTAATCCAAGGTATAACATTTCGTTCTATGCAGCTATAAATACCTAGTTTGTTTACTGCCAGTCTAATCATTTTAATTTATATCATAAGTCTGTTTAAATCGTCCATTTTATATGACTACTTGACATTTTGACAACATAACAGTTTGTAAGTAATATCATTTCTCTGCCGAAAGATCATTAGTAAATTGACACCGCGCGTTGTTGGCGGAAAGGTGGGGTAGAGGGGTAACGCTCGCGTCTCGCATTCTGGAGATGAAGGTTCGAATCCCCGTTTGGCTATCCATATTTCGATTATGCATGGTTTCCGGAAATCACTTCAAGCGAATTCCGGGATGGTTCCTTCAAGAGGCCATGGCCGAACTCCTTCCCGTTCCATGTCCTCCATTCCGTTCCCGTCAATAATAACGTCGACGAGGCGTACAGTATCACTAACGTCACAGTGCATCCATACCAAATCCGTTGAATTATTGACATGATATTCCACAAGTCACTAATTTTTGTTCTTTCAAATCATGTGTGTCTGCTAATTAATTCCTCGTTCGCTGTGTGGCGCTACTTCTTAAATACTGATTTGCCCTGTTTATTGTAAAACTTTACACGATTTATTTTGAATTTAGTACTAATTGTTCTGGAACAAACGTTACCTTTTTCGTCGTGTAGATCTTGATGAAAACTTGGAATGTAGCCCGAAAAGATAACTGTGGGTTTTACTACATACATCGTCGTAAATACAGAAGCTGTAGTTTCACCGACTTAAGTCAGAAAATCCATTAATCCACTTAATGAGTCCGTAGATTACTGGTTTATTACCGTAGATCAGAAACTTTCCAGATACCTGACCAGAGGATGTGTTAATAACTGTCGTTAAATCATGGAGAAAGGGTCCCAAAAGTAAGCTGTTTCCTCGTAGTCTTGGCAAAGATAACCATGTAAGAAATACGATTTGGCTATCAGAGCTACTCATTTCATTAGCACATGGGCTCCCATATATTTTACAGTGCACCGCGAGCTGGGAATATTGAAACACTCTGCTATGAACGAAAAATGCTGCCGTATAATCTCGTCAGTTAAAACATAAATGAGCCATGAAGATACCATTAATTAAAATGGATATAATAACACATTACTATCTAGAAATCAATTTATTGTTAGCACTCGAGTGATAATAGGTCAGACACAATATGACACATACAAAATTATAATTCTTCAACGTATTCACTGGCGGTCTGTTAATTAAAATTCTAATTACAATCCTGGCCATCATATAGTCTCAGCAACTCGGCATAATATTAGTTCTCACACACTTGTGCCGCCTCTGCTCTGAGCAGCCAAAGATACTAATTTAATACCACTCCACATCTATACACACTGCTATTCTGTGGAACCTTTGTATTACATAAGTAAGTGACAAAAAAACTTTTCAGTAACCATTTTATACTAATTTAATTACACAAATGACTGGCGAGATGTGAGGAGGTTTTCCTTGAATTGAAATTTTGTTACGTGCTTTGTGTGTCTGATAAGTTAATGCTGCGATGTTTCTTTATCTCGAGGAAACAACTGGAAACTCTTGAAAAGCCATGTGCTAACTCTCGCATTGTCTTTTAAAAACCAGAAGTCTGTTTTAGGCTCTAACGCTCTGTTGTAAAGCTACGTTCACAATTGCTTGTCGGAAAATTTATCTGGATTTGTATGATTGACAAGTCCTGCCACCATATCTCACACAAACTGTTAAAAAAAAGTAACATCCCTTATACATTTTGTATTTGCCTATTTTATCTTCGATTTTGAGACTTCCCGTGTACTTAGAGAATGAGCAAATACAAAACCAGATAATGTAAGAGTGACATTTATGTGTTATCATTTAACTAGCCTCGAAGCCCGTCGGAACTGACGGGTTGGACAGAGTGCTTTGACAGGTCATTTCTTCGCAGTTGCTCAACTAAATGGAATTGTCATAAAATAACGCTCAATGCAATTTCTCGTGACTTACGCTGTAGTAAAAATTGTCAGTTGTCAGTCTGGTCCAGATTGCATAACCACAAACTGAAATAGTGGCAACTAATAATTAATATGTTAATTTAAACGCGATACATACTTTTATTTGCGAGTTTTGACAATTCATTTGTCAACGGATGCTTAACTAAATAAAATTGTTACTAAGTAACGCGCATAATCTAAATTTAATATCAGCATCTCCCATTGTTAGTTCTGCAACGAAGGCCATGTGCGTGACGTCGCAGCGTTACGGACACAATAACAAAACTTAGCCTTTTATGAATATTGATGATGATTATTATCTCACCACAAACCTCTGTTCATGCTGTTTGGTTTGCTGGCGATTTTTGGACTCGTCCGCTTTTTCCACCTCTACGTTTGGTAGATAACCTGGCAAATACTGTTTCAAAATATTAAGCAGCACGTTGAAAAATGTTAACTTTCTTCTCTTAAAGTAGAAATGATTTAAATTATCTCCTTGTTATATAAAACCCTGAAATAGTAATTTGATTTTTATGCACGCTATCGTTTTGAATATATATATATATATATAATATATATATGTGTGTGTGTGTGTGTGTGTGTCCCTGTATATTTCACCAGAGCACTGGGGTTGGTGTGTGGTAGTAACATAGAGTTTCCCATCGTGCACAAATTTGGCCGTATGTCGGTAGCTGTGGGAGTGGGAGATACGGTGGTTGAAAGTTTCATTTTCATTTTTTGACCAGAAACATGGGTTTCCCTACATTTTTCTTTGCTGCTACAACTACTTAGCGCAGACCACTGGTGTTTGTGTGTGGTAGTAACGTAGAATCACCTATCGTGCACGACATTGTCCGAATGTCGATAGCTGTGAGGGTGTGTGAGATATGGTGGTTGAAAGTGGTCGAACAGGGGCAATTTTGTATTTCGACCATAGACATGAGTGTCCGTATATTTCACTTTACTGCAACTACATAACGCAGACCACTGATGTTTGTATGTGGTAGCGGCCTCGAGTCTCCCATCGTGCTCTATGGTGGTTAGATGTCGGCAGCTATGTGGGTGTGGGAGATATGGTCGTTGAAAGTGGTCGACCTGGGGCATTTTCCTATTTCTACGAAAGACGTCTGGTCCCTATATTTCGCCTTGCAGCCAGAAATACCAAGCGCAGACCACTGGCGTTTGTGTGTGGTAATAACATGGAGTCTTCCATCGTTCACTATGTTGATTGTATGTCGGTAGCTTTGAGGGTGTGGTATATGTGGTGGTTGAAATTGTTGACCTGATAAAAAAATAAATATGTATGTCCCTATATTTCACTCTGCAGCCAAAACTACCTAGCGAAGACCACTGGAGTTTATGTGTGGCAGTAGCCTCAAGTTTTCCACCGTACATTACGGTGGTTTCATGTCGGTTGCTGTGATGCTGTGAGCGATATGGGTGTTCAAAGTTGTCGACAGAGGGTAATTTGTAATTTGGACCAAATACGTGTGTGTTCTTATATATTCACTTTGCAAACACAACTAATTAGCACACTGATGTTTGTGTGTGGTAGTAGCCTCGAGTCTCCCATCGTGCAGTATGGTAGTTGCATGTCGGTTGCTATCAATCAAAATTCTTTACAAACACCGGCTAGTAACTGAGATTGTATTTTCTGACTTGATCAAATCTTACGTATTGAATGGTTGTCAGTCGTCATCCAAAGTGTTGATCAAACCATCTTTATTGAAATCTTATTCTATAAATGTTGAGGACTCGCCAAATAGGCAGGGTACACAATTTCTATTTCGTTATCAGGCATCGTGATTGAAAGGACTGATACGTTTATACGTTTATAGTGATCTATTCATTCTCAAACGCTATAAATCAGTAGAGGAGCCGGGTCCCTAGGTCGTACCTCCATTTTATTACCCTGGGATGGTGCTGCATTCTTGCAGCATATATTTGAATATGTAGATATCAAAAGAAATGATTTGTTTTGACGTTTGCAGGGTTGAACAGAGACAAGTATCTTACCAGTTACGCTATTAGTGTTTTTAGTAAGAGTGAAAGTTTTTTGCAGAGGTGCATAAAATAGCATTTTTATTGTGTTCCAACGGGAGAAAGTAACATTCTGTTCATTGCAATGTCTTTGGAAAATATTCTATATCACTACGCAACTTTTTAACTTTCATATTTATCCAACGTTCTGTTTAAATGCATGAAACGGCAAGGTCAAAGACCACCTATGTTGGACTAATCGGCGTTCCCCAGTTCCGACCCTCCATAATTCATATTAATATAACTTTTTTCTTAGATGGTATATTATGAAGTATTATGAATGTCAGGTAAGGTAAATTATTTATACAACAAAGTGATATGTTAAAATAAAACGCTTTCATATTCTTTTTAATTTTAATTGTCGTTTCTGCTAATTTTGGGTATATTCATAGGTGGAGTTCGACTTTGGCTACCGTTTTCTCAGAGTCTCGTTTTTACAACTTTTAATAAAATTTAATTTGAAGGCTATGTTAGATATTTACTAACTTCTGTCATGCAGGTTATTCGAAAACAAACCAAAGGACGATACCATTAAAATTAAAGTAAACTTAACTGAAGTAAAACGAGAATACTAAATTACGATTCATATAACCCGAAGAATATTCACTGATACGTGCCATTGATGTGTCGGTACAATGTCCACAGTAATCCCGTAGTCTTCTGATTAACCCTTAAGTAATCCTCTAGCAGTCTTTGGTTTCTAATGACTGCAAGTTACGTTTTTTGTAAATTCTCCATAGTCGTCTGGACATATAACATATTTCATTCTTGCTTTTACACTTTATCGGGATAACTCACCAAGATTTGTTTTTATTGAGTTCGTCAAGATGTCACCGTTCTTAAGTTGTGGGATGTCAGTTGGGTTTAGTTACAGCCGTGTCGATTCTTCGCGCCTTCCTCATTTGTACAGTATTCGGCGTTTTTCCTTAATAATTTTAGCGAATACTAGATTGGTCCCAATTTCTGCCTCAGAAATACACGTTTGATTAGAACACAGCGATGCAGCAACGCCATTGCAGTATCAGTTTTTTGTGTTCATTTAATTTGATTTTTAATCCCATAGTTTTGAAAATGAAGTCGAGTGCTGACAGAATTTTAAAATTTTCCGGCGGTATTAATAACAGTTCACAGACCTAATTAGGACGCTTGCGGATCGTAATAAGCAGTCATTCAATATAGCAGTATGTCGTATTAGTCTGTAAATCTTTCATAAATTACACTTCACGACAAGTATCTCTGCAATTAGGCGATAGCGAAAAGTTTTTGTAAGACAGTAAAATCTTGAAATTGTTTGTACTTGTAATCTAAAAAATAGTATGTATTTTTTGTTCTAATGATTCTATCTAATTTGGCTTATTTAAGCTTTTTAATTTTTAAGGTAGTGTATAACAGAGATGTGGTTCTTCTCGCCTCTATTTTTAGTAAATCTGTGTATGGATGCTATTGCAGTGGGCCAGGCGATTGTATTGCGGAGATGCATGCTTGCCCCTTTTGAGGCGGATGTAGGCCGCGTGGGCTACTCGTCGTGAGAGATACTGCGACAAGAAACGAACGCCATAGCTGTGACAGACTCTATTGGAACACAATTTTTATTGCCATCACGCGCCGTTAAACGGTCGCTTTGCGGGACCAACATAAATGCCTTCCGAATGGTTATTGGTTCTGGTGGAACATGTCGTTTTAGCTGATTTACTGATAGTTGCAGTCCAATAACTTTTCCAAGTTCATTATTTCTGTCGAGACTGTAATACGCGTAAATATTCACACACGAAATTTGGTGAAAGTAATTGATTGGTTTCGTGCCTGGTTTAACTTTTTATGCCTAAGGAAGTAAAAATAAAAGATCCGAAAATATTTCGCTATAGAAATTTCTGCCAATTTTTAAGTTCGAATTCATTTTTACACCTTTCGCGATGGTACTGATTGAGAATATTTCTGAAGAAAGGATTCTATCCAAGAACCATACCAAAAGAAAAAAGAAGAGGAATATTTAGAGACTATGGCTGAACACATCTGTACGCACTGTGTCGAACTATGATCAATTTTATATTCAAATATCGTAGATAACCGCGCATTTGTTTGCTGATTTCTATGAAATGCCATTTCATATTCTTTCGTCAAACACAGTTCAGAGCAAAATATGGAAACGGATAGAAAAGTGGATTTTGTGTGTTGTTTTCTAGTACCTGATGGTCCATGGATATGTTTTCAGGCTACGTTACCGTATTTGTTGTTTTTTATTTATTAAGGACAGGAAATACAAGGTAACGAAAAATCATGAACGTTAATCCAAAAGTGTAAAATGTGCTTCAGCGTTGAGAAAGGGTGTCAGTCACTTATAGAAGTAGTTAAGGAGGCAGTTAGTTTAGAAAATTAGACGAGAGTTCAAGCAAGCCAATTCACAAATTTAGAACACGCTTCTAAGTGCAACTTAACGCACGACATTAATTTACTGTCGTTGTCACACTGACCAACTTAAAAATTCAAATTAAAGAGACCGGTGGTATTCGTTGTCTCAGAACTGCAATAAAAGAAATTATGAAACAGTCTCCATTAACTAGAAATAAATGAATGCAAAATATGTAATTTTAACGTCGGAATAAATAGTGAAATGAAGTTCGTTTGAAAGGATGAATAAAGGAATGGAGGCTGTCTCAGAAGTAGTGCATAGATTCTTTATCTAGTACCATTAGACAAGCTGCTCAAAAACTGAGCTAACTATTTTGATGAAAATTATAGATTACCCTTATTGGGTCTAGAATTCGCGCTGTCTGAGTCGCATTTCCAGGAAAATTTATATTTAGGCATTTTATACGTTTTTACGTCTCGGAATTGAGAAAGTCCCGACTGCCAAATTAGATAAGAATGTTCAGGAAATTTAACTACTCAGCAACAGATAGTGGTTTCAGAAATTATTGTATCATACACTGTTAAATGAATAATTCTTGCTCTGATTGGTCTAAAAGTGTTTAGGAAGTAGGAGTATTAGTGAGCAGTGGCCGCTTGTGATTTGTTGACGATGGTCTGCGACGTATCAATGCAGATAGTTGGGTGATTTTTATTCTTTAATTCTTAGACCTCTCCATCCAGAGATACTTGATGCCGTTTTTTCGTTTCCCTGTATTTCTTCGCATTGCAGAAATTGAGGATCTAGTTTCTATTGCGATACAGTAAAGGTGGGCTTCCTATGCAGCGTCAAACGCCAGTGGCTAATTCTGGGCGTCAGCCGCTCAGTGGGGCGCTACCTATGGCGCGGCGGTAGCCCGGCGGTCGTGGTACTGGAAGGTCGTTAGTGAGCGCTATTCGATATTTCATTTAATGTTAGAAAATCTGTATAAAGCCAGAAACCACTGTTCATTTGGTTATTGTTGCTTACTGCTTGCATAATTTACCTAGAGACGCATTCCTCATTATACGCGTACCTCATTATAAAATAAATAAAAATGAACAACTACCAACCGAAAATCTTGGACCATTAGCAAGGGGTGACGGTTACGCAGATGCTGATGGGTTTTCTGTGAGACACTCATTCACATAATATTTCAACAGCCGCACAGTGGGCCAGAATCGCAAAAAGCTGGCCAAAATATAAAAAGTTGTTCAATTTGTACGAAGTTAGTATGTAAAGGTTATCGAAATTGCTGATTAAGAATATAATATCAAAAAAGAAAATGGCGGATCCAAGATCGCGGACAAATATTGCTAAAAGTCGTTTTATTCATATAAAAGTAATTTTTGTGGAATTGTCGAGGTTGCTAGAGTTGTTCAATTTGTACCAAAGTTAGTACGTAAAGGCTGTCAAAGTTAGTAATTAAGAATATGGTATCAAAAAGTGAAAAAAGAAAATGGCGGATCCAATATGGCGGACAAATATTGATAAAAGTCTTTTGATTCATATAAAAGTAATTTCTTGCGATTTATCGAGATTGATGATGAAGATTACGACTTCAAATATTAAAAAAAACAAAATGGTGGATCCAAAATTGGTAAAATTCTTTTTATTTATATAAATGTCAATATATAGAGATTGTTGTAGTTAATGGTTAAAAACATAAGTTCAAAAAATGGAAAGCTCGAAAGAAATACCAAATAGAGGATAAAAGATAGTATAAAATATTACAAAAAAGAATTTTATTTCAATTACAGTTATTCAGTTAGCTAATTGTTTGTGACTATAATTAAAAGTTGTCATTTTCTTCTTCTTTTTTATCTTCATATCTTCTTCTTCTGCATATTCAGCTGAATCGTCATCATCTTCAAAGACTGTTTCCTCATCATCTACATCGGAATCTTCATAACCTTCCGGCACAGGAACTAAGAGGGCAACGGCTTCTGACGACAAACTCTTCAGTTTGTTTCATGCTTTACGCAGAGATGAAATGTGGAAGTCTGTGGTTGCCAAAAATCTCCTGAACACGTCTTACACACTCTTAAGTCCGGAAAACTTTCGAGAAAAACTTATGCGATATTGCTTTATCAACTTATTGGTTGAATCTTGAGCACTCTCCGACAGTTCATATTATTATTAATTTATTTAATCCTTATTTCTTAACACGTGTTTGAAAGCGTTAAAAGGTAACTCCACGAAGTATGTAGAATATTTGTGGTTTTTTTAAAAAATGTACTTTTCCATAATTATTAATGAAAAAATTAACTTAATATTAATTTTAAAAAAATAACCAAACATTTTGCAAGCGTCGCTTAAAACGTAGTTCAAAGCCGGAGTTGGTACTAGTAGGTAGATTTGAAGGTTAATTTACTAAGGTAATAATATATACTTGCGGACACAGTACAAAAGAAAGCGGAATATCGTGGAATTCGTAACTTATCTCTATTTTTTTTAAGCACATTTTAAAATTTTCTCGCGCATTTTCCGGCATTAAGTTAATTAAAAAACTATGTGTAATTAATGATTTAATAATGACATAAATGTATTTTAATTAGTACATACTGCCTGTAACACCGTCCATATTTAAAATATTTATTTCACTTACACAGAGCACAAATAGTACATACTGCCTGGAACACCGTCCATATTTAAAATATTTATTTCACTTACACAGAACACAAATATTTATCTTTAACGACAAGACTATTTTGTAGCCTGGTCGTTTGCATGCACCTCTAGCAATGAAGTGCCGACTTTGACACGAAATATAAAGGAGAAAATGAACAATTGATCGTCCAAACAATCGGTATTCGGCAGTTCCAACATTACTGTAGCCAACCTGTTAGTCAAAACTTTCCATCCAGAAACTTTTTTTCCCCTTTTTGGCCACGTTTTCAAGATTCTGGCCCACTGTGAGCCCTACAGGTGCGCTTCATAGGAAGCACTCCCGTTGCTTTCCATTGTAGCAGTCATTAGCGGCTGTCGAGAGCGGCAGCCGCCAGCGGCTGCCGCTGCGTAGGAAGCGCACCTGGAATGTACGAGTATCAATGCGCGTGCAGTAGAAGCTTTCATTTCCGAGCAGCAATATTAGCGGACGGTTTGATTAGATCGAACTGCAACCTGAACCAGAATGACAACTGAAATTCGTTTTTACAGCAGAAGCCATGAGTAATTTAATTTTTTTTTAAATATTTCTTTCGTCAGATACATGTTACTGCAGTCGCTACTACTTGCGAATGAGGGTTGTTTTACATTTGCGGCGATCTATGAGGCCTGGATAAGGAATATTAATAAAATTATGCTGTCTAATATAAAGTGTTAAGATTTGTTTTGAATTTCCTTTGCTTTCCCTGACGCCATATCACTGTTGACATTACTTTATTCGCATTTAAGTAGTCCCAACTGTGTAGCGACGTAAAATACAACCTTAATCTTTGGTTGGTTAATAATTGGCAGAAAGGCAGTCAATTTAGTGTGAAAAGCCGCAGAAATTATTGTCGTGATAGTTGGTTAGTCCACTATCTATCAAATTATATTTTGTGCCATCTTCCGATACCCTGTGTTTCCTTGAGTTGTAAAAATTGCTACTATCATCACGCATACAAAATATAATATGGGTGAAACATAATGTTTTTTTCTTCTTTGTGGTTGCGTTGTGATGTGTTTCTCGCCGAGCCGTCTGTTTTCATTATTAATTCACAAAATCATTATACATCCCCTACAGGGTGGACCTAAAAACATTAGTTTTGTTCTACTTGTCATTTTCTAAAGTCAAGAGCCCCAGTGCATTAAAAGTACTTGACTCTGTCTTGCGCCGAGCGGTGTGAGCGGACGTGATAAACCTTTCAAAGTCTTAGTTAGGGTCGAGCTTAGAAGTCGTCTATGCGGGTTTCTGTGAAACAGTACATCAAGGCGGGTGGTGTTAGGATAAATCGAATATCGTACCTGACGGGCATGTGTAAGGCAAAGGATGAGGGCGAGCATGCGGCTTATGGGTGCCTTGCGGCCTAGATTAACTGAAATATTGAAACGATTGATTACTAGATCGACCCGAGACTATGTACACAGCCGCCGTGTTATCCATATTTTGAGCTGGCTAAGGCCACCAGATGGCAGCACACCGGCGGTGACGTCGTCGGCGTACACATAATTTTATATATATATATATATATATATATATATATATATATATATATATATATACCAGCTCTGTTGGTGTGTTACATTTAGAGACTTACAAGAGAGAGACCCATCTGGGAATGTCCAACTGATTTTTCTAGATTCTCCTCCACTCTGTCGCCGCTGGATGGAGAAGGATGAGGCTTCCTTGCGCTTAGTAACGGGGCTAATTGCTGATCAGTTCTACTTCTGTCGGTCGTAGCCCTTTACTGTAGGTTAACTATCTCATGCTCGCCTGTCCTACATACTGACTTACGTTATTTTTGTAGAATGGTACACCCCTATCTCTGCATACTCCACGTCATTCTACGGACAAGATATGAAAAGTGGTCTTAGGTTAGATAAAATTGTTTAAAAGAATATTAACATTAATTTCGAGCAAACCTCGGTCGGAAAGGTACTTAAAATATATAAGGGTGTATGATGGTGTACATTGTGGAATCCTGCAACAACCGCCATACCAAGGATGTCTCTTTTCAAGCAATGGTAACGCGTCTGCTTCTCTGTTCAAAAGAGTCTATTTGGCTTTCTTTTTATTCCTGAGGATTCATGTTGAGTGTGTATGGTTAGCACCACAAATAAAAATTTGCTTGCCTGTTGCGGCTGTGAGTAACGCAGACTGTTGCGTTAGACTGCACTGGAAGGCATTGGAACATCGCCAATGCTTTGACTCAGAAACTTAACCTTCTCGTTTTCAGTTTTTCTACGCGACTAAATCGAAGCAGTTTTTTGTGCTGTGATAGATTATTTTTGGAGAATAATGTTATAGGCTACACTTTAATTATTCACTGGGGGACACAATTTTCTTGTGAGTTATAAACTTAGGACAGGGACCTGTTACTTATACTTTTGAGCACTTCTTACGTCAAAAAGAGCAGTTTGGTTACTGTACTTGACTAGTTGAAGTTGAGGTCATCGTTACTACTTTTTCTTCTAATCTTCACAATTAATTCGGTATGCAAAACTGTGTATATGTTCTATAAGAGTATTCTGTTGATTGTTGTTAAGGAATGAAGAAGCTGTAGGAAAATTAAATTTTCAAAGCCTAGCAGTATCACACATTTTAATGCCACCCAAAAATGTTTTTTGTTCTTAGTTTACCACTCATTAAGGTAAAATGACTTATATAACCATTTCTCTGTGATATTAATGTTTCAAAATTAAGGAAACTGAAATTGATACCACCATACAATACACTTATTGTACAGAACACAAGTTAAACGTTTTACAGACAGATGGTTACACTTAGCTCCTCCCATTAGAACAGCATCACCAGTCCGTCATTGAAGCAGGTATTTGATTAATAGTTTCACATCCTTAAGGATTCATGGAATTTACAGATACATCTAAAGGTACAACGTGCATTGTCAGGGAGAAAAAAAAGTTCATACATACTTCATCATCTTCATGAGAAGGAAAATATGCAGCTATTTTGGAAACTATTTGCAAATCAGACTACTTTTGTCGGGCATTTCGTGCTAGCTAAAGGTACTGTATTTTGAACACTTTTACAGTTCCTTTAATGAAGTGGGATGCAGAACCGGGTTGGTGGAAAATATATCGATACAACACAAATAAAAAATAACGGAACGATGTCCATTTAGATGGGACCTGCCACTTTTGCTGTGACGGACAACTCCTCAGTCACCAGGAACTTTCGCAAGTGGTGTAAACGACGTGTCGTAACGAATCGGAAGGATTTCGCTGCACCTTAGGTGGGAGAGCTTATGAATAGATTGGTGGGAAAGCTAATACTCGAAATGGTGCATGTATTAGACGACATAGAGACTAAGTGTAGTGCAGACGAACAGTCAATATAGTGTGAACGAGAGACTCAGAGTTCCACAGAGGCAAGACGACGACCGTAATAGTTGCTCAGTGAGGGAGACACACTTCAACCACATCATGGCCTCATGGGAGCCGAGGCTATCCAAGACACCGCGTAACTCTTCGCCGACGAAGACAGTGCAAGAGATAATAAGTGTCAGTCGCTAAAAATGTGTTCTTCGCTATTTAAAACACAGTAACTCCTCCGGAGATATTTCTTTGATGCTCTACCAGTGCTATCGTTTCATTTTTATTTGTTTACGTGAATTGCATTAATTTAGAGTGTTCGTATCTAATATCAGCTTTTTATTTAATCAACGGCAATTTTTGTTACTACGGTTGGGATTGGTAATTAAAATACATAAATGCAGTTAAAAAAAATAGGTCCATGTAAGTTAGCAGTACATAGAATTTGGTGATTACCGTACTGACGCTTAAATGTATTCTTTATTCCATCGTGTCATTCGGGATTGGAATGCACCGAGTTAGTTTTTGTGCAAAGCACCTTCTGCTAATTTCCTCTATGTTAACTGTACAGTGTAGACGTTCCATGGTTCATATTCCATTGTAATGCCATTATCACATTTTAAACGAAAAAGTTACGCTTTTACATGGTCTGTGTCTCATTTTCTAATTAAGTACAAAGCCTTAAGCTGTTTTTCTTTTCTATTTTTGTTTTGAAAACACGTAATGTTGGCATGGGAGTAGACTAACCTAAGTGATTCTTAGTTCTTTACTTAGAAAATTGACATGTAATAATTAGGATCATCTCGTAATAATTTCTTCCGTTTCTGTTTTTTATTGTTCTTTCAGACAGAGATATTAGCGGAGTCTCTGATGCATTCGGGACTTAAGCTAAAGATCCAAGTATATATCTATGGAACAGGCACTCGCTTAATTTCTGAGTGTTTCAGAAGCACGTTGATAAACGGAAATTGACCATTATACAATATCATTCATTTATACCTTTTCGAAGATAATGTTTTACTGTGTATTTCTATGTACCTTGCTGTCGACAGCGTGTACGAGCTATTTGTCCTTTCGTAACAGGTAATGGAATTTCTGTGTCGCCAGCGTTCCGGCACGCCTAGGACAAAGTTTCACAATACTTAATGCAGTTCACATGCAAATAAAAGCCGGGCGTTCTGAAGTAACAGCCTTTTCTTTCATAATTGCGGACTGCTTGCCGAGACTAAAATATTCTGCTTTCACCTTGCCAGATGTGACGCCTGCAGGAATGGCTCTGAGCACACCAGTGAGAAATCACCGAAATATTTCTGGAACACTTAATGGCAAATACTTGTCGACGACTGCATTACAGAATGTTGAGACACCGGGAAGTATTAGTAGGCTAGCAGCAAATACCTTTCGCCGAACGTGTCGAAACACATTGTCATTCGGAATCCAAGATTCCTAAGGCTATCACGTGTCGGAGTGGAGTATCTGCTCTGATTGAAATTCTGGTCGCATGTGTTGCCATCTAGTGGGAGTGACCACGCCCTCCGCGCTAGAAGGTGCTTCCTTCTAGCTGCCACCATTGGATACCCCCACCACTTGTGACGTCACATAACAGTAAACTCGCCAGAAAAGAATGTGACAACTACTCTGGTGGATCGGTGTTTGAAAAACAAGCTGCTACACATCCTGGATCAGAATTATACAAAGAGTGAAAACTGCCCCGTCTTCGTGTTGGTGAAACTAAGAAGAGACATTTTCACGAAACAGTTTTCAAATGAAGATTGTTTTTATGTAAACGGCAATGTAAATGATCAGAACATATGATTTGAATAATAAATGTGAAAGAAACGTTTAGGTGAAATATTAGTTTTTGAGTTTCATTGTTTAGCCATTTTGTCGTCAGTCTGTTTAGCTTAGATTACTGCGAACACAGATACCGCTAATTAACCAAGCGGTAAGGTAGTATCCTTCCAGGATCGTCGACGGACTTCTTTGTAGCACTTGGTCGTGGTATAGTTCTGGCTTCACGTTACGAGTGTCCTCGTTTCGAGTGGGGGCTAGTAAATTGATGGTTTTAAATTAAATTTTGTATTCGTCCTGTGATTTCTGAAATACTTATTTGTGTGTGTCGTGACTCCCATCACCTTCAAAGTAGTCTCCTGCTGTTCTTATGCCCAAATGTACCGGACTTATCGATTCTGTCACAGCCGCCAGCTACTTATGTTGTCTCCTCTGTGTCTCAAACCGGCGATCCTCTAACTTCATCATGGGGGAACAGCCCAAAGTGGTAGGGTACCCAATCAAGCGAATAAGGAGAATGAAGGGAATGAGATTCATTGAATTCTTCGCCAAAAACTTGTTTACGTACACAACAAATTGTGGGCCGGTGCATTTTCGGGATACAGGAGCTCCGAATATCCTCGCAAAGTAGTGTTAAAACTTCGAAATATAATTTCGAATTCATGGTATTCTGCTGTGGGACAAATGAATTAACGATTTCCTTCGCATTGGAAAAAAGAAGAAGAAAATAACGATATTCTTCACGTTACTCTTCACTTGTCGGCACTTCTTGGAAATTGCGACTCTTCCATTTCGTCATTCTTTCTCGTTTGTATCAATTAACTGTATGTCCACCTTTCATCGCCGGTAACGAATCTCGACAAAAGGTTTATCGTTTGAAGCAAGTTCTTCAGTTCAGAACAAATACCAATACGCTTCTGCATTTGACATGGTCGGAACAAACTTTGCTGTGATTCGATGCATACCCGATTCTTCCTCTAAAATTCGCTGTAGTTTCTCATAACCTATACAAAAAATTTCAATTATACTGTGAATTATTTGACCAGTTTTCCCGAATCATTTCAACTCTGAAAATAGGGTGTATGCAATTATGCATGTATCATTTTTATATTTTAAATGATTTATTTACGCTGTTATATTACCGCAAAATATATAATATTGATTAAAATATTAAAATTTAACATTAAGAACTGCAATCCACTTCCAATGATTTAAACGCCGCCAGTTTTGCGCGCTGCACCTTGACGTCATTGTACACTACTTCATTAACGTATGTTGTGGAGTGTTATATCTCAAAACTTTTATGTTTTATAACTAATTTCGGTATGGACGGAAGGTCGAAAACCATTTTATAAACACTGTATTGTACATATGTGCAAAAATACGATAAGAAATACACCTGATAAAGTGTATTTTTATGTCCTCTGAGATGCGAATGTAAGAAAAAAAGTGGTGTATAGTTATGAGAAGAAGTAAAAATCTTAAACTAGTTATTTATACAATCGTGAAGATCATAATGTTGTTATGTTCAATTTGTTATGATACATAACAATTCGTTACTTATTCAAACTCTAATCATAACATTACAAAAAATTAATTGATATATTTTTTAAATCATGTTTTAATCAAGCTTAATCAAAAACAACTACGAACCTTTTAAAGTCCACAAAGAAGTCCATGAGACATTTTAAAAACGTATTTCAATCTCCGGAATATATATTGAAGGGTATATTTTTATCTGAACTTGTTACTAAGAGGCCACATCATTTAATGATTGAACTGGCTGATAGTGATGCGTCATACTACCGTCGTTTCTTCAAATGGATCTTTTTCTGTCGTCAGTCTCTCGACTGGTTTGATGCAATCCTCCATCCGTTCCTATCTTGCACTAGTCATTTCATCTCAGCATACCCCTTACAACCCAAGTCCTCAATTATCTGCTTCATTTATTCTAATCTCTGTCTTCCTCTGCAGTTCTTACCTTCGACTGTTCCCTCCACTAACAAGTTAACCAATCCTGCATGTCTCAAAATATGACCTACCATCCTGTCTCTTCTTTCTCTTAGACTCTTCCACAAACTGCTTTCCTCGACCATCATTTCCAAAACCGTTCTTTATCCGTCCACTCCATTTTCAGCATCCTTCTATAGCACGACATTTCAAATGCTTTAATTTTTTTATTTCTGTTATTCCTAAAGTCCATGCTACGCTACCATAAAATACTGTGCTCCACACACAGAGTTTTAAAAAGTTCTTTCTGAGTCCGTGATACTAGTATTGGTATCATTTCTGCTACATTTCATCACTTTTGTCTTGCCTTGGTTTATATTTAGTCCAAAATCTTTCTTCAGTATTTTGTTCATGATATTCAATAATTTTTCAATATCCTCAGCGTGTTCTGCTAACAAGCAAATTGTAGCATACTGATCTTTTCTCCTTGAACATTTATGCCACATTCAAATATTTTTTTCACTTTCTTTATTGCTTCTTCTACATACAAGTTGAATATTAATGGGGATAGACTACAACCTTGCTCGCATCCATTTTAACTGATGCGTGTCCCTCATGATTATCTACTTTTATTATAGCTACTTGGTTCTTATAAATATTATAAAATATTCTTCTATCTCGGTATTTTAGACCAGACTTCTTTAAAATTTTGAATATCTTGTCCCACCTAACATTATCAAAAGCTTTCTCTAAATCAACAAACGCAATGAAAGTATTTTTTTTTCCTTGGTCCGCCCTTCAAGTATTATTCTTATAGCCAGAATCGCTTTTCTTGTACCGCGGTTTTTACTAAACCTAAACTGATCTTCACCTACTATCCCTTCTACTACACTTTCCATTCTTCTCTATATTATTATGGTCAGTAATTTTGAATCATACGATGTTAGACTTATAGTGCGATAATACTCACATCTGTCAGCTTGTGCTTTCTTCGGAAGTGTGAAGATGACACTTTTATTAAAATCAGTGGGAATCTCTCCTGTTTTTTTTTTTATCTTTTTGATATAAGTTTGACTAATCTTGGATTCCTTCGTCTCCTAGGAAGTTGAGAAATTCTGCAGTAATCTCATCAGTTCCAATTGCCTTATTTGATTTCAAATCATTCAAAGCTCTATCTAATTCTGTCCTCAAAAACAGGATCACCTAAGTCATCAATGTCGACATCAACTTCTTTTTCTAGTACACTGTTGTTCAAATCATCTCGATCATACAGTTTCTCTTTCTATTGCTTCCATCGGTTTGCTCTATCTTCTGAACTTGGAAGACATCGGCATTTTTAATGTTTCTACCTGTTTTCTTTATTTCTTCAAAATTATGTTTAATCTTCCTATGTGCCCCCACTCATTTACTTTTTCTACTTCTTCACACTTTTCTTGCAGCCATCTTTTCTTTAACTTCTTTGCATTTCCTTTTTTTATTTCTAAATTGTCTGTATTACTACTCTCTTCCTGTTTTATCCTGAGCATTTTGTGCTTCCTCCTCTGATCCATCAACTCCAAAATTTCTTCTATGATTCAAGATTTTCGGGCTGCTTGTTCCCTAAAGCCTAATGTTTTTTTTTTTTTTTTTTTTTTTACCAGCTTTCATTATTACGATCTTGAACCAAAAAAAATCCTAATGTCTTATAATTACAAAATTAGGCGTCGTGTAGGCGGTAAGGCGTCCGCTCCCTAATTTTCCGACCCGGCTTTAAATGCCCGCATTGTCAGATATCTTTATTTATTTTTAGCTGTGGAAATTGCTAAGTATGATTTTTTAAAATTTTATTTACACTTTAAAACAAATCTCATTACTAATAATAGATACAACTACTGCAATTTCAGCCAATATATTAACAATGATTTCCTAACATGCCTCGCCAATAGCTACTGAAATTTGGTTAGGAGACGAATCCGTTTTCGTCACATACATAATTTATTTTCAAACTTTCCTGGCGTCTGATTGCCTTATGAATAAACAATCCGGCGGTACACCCGTGAGGACTTCATTTCGAAACAACGATTTTCTGTGAATAAATGCTTTTCCGCTACTTTATTATAATACTAGCGGAGTTCCCCGGTATAGTTTGCGTAGATTTACCCGTACCCTGTTTTTATTCCCGCAATGAGAAACATTTGTACAAAGTTTCATAAAATTCGCGCCAACTTTTTTTCTGATTTAAAGCAAACCTAGATTCACCCTTCTCCTACCAAGAAACGGGTTGGTTGAAATTTATTTGCACGCACACTATTTTCACTCTTCCGAAAAGATTTATGTATATCAAGCTTCATTAATATGGTTAAGAAATTAATTACTACATTACTGAACAACGCTGGATTATGCTAGAAACTCACATTTGATTCAATTACGAAGTGAATGGATATACTTTTTGCTCGAAACGCCAGATACTTTAACTCCGCAGATTCAGCCTTTTATACAATATCAAAAGTGAATCCGGATTAAAATTATTGTAAACCGAAGACTAATGCCGATGGCCATTGTCCAGAGATCGTGCTTAAAGAAAATCTCTGTTGTTTTTACGGCTATCAATGGCGTTTAAAAATTAAATATCCCGATTTAAAGGCAAGAATACTTGAAGTTTTGTTTAGTTTGCAAAATAGTTGTTGTTGTAAAGTTATCTTACTGCTTTCATTAAAGGCTATGGTCAGAGACATTGTAGTTGTGTGTTTAGTGCGAAGTATGCAATATCTAATCCTTCCATCTTTGGGATTTGTCATCATAGTTCAGAATTTCATTTAATGCTCCTGCGTTATTTAACGTTGAAACATAAGACATGCCAAACAACTGAATTGAGATTATACACTTTAAAACGGTGAAAACACCATCGAAATCTACTTCGTAGTTTCCGAGTTTTTATAAGACCAATATATCCGGTTTTCGTTTTATAAATATAGAAGACTAGCTTCAAAGCCCGTCGAAAATACTGGTCTGAACGGTATGTTCTGGCAAGGCATTTCATTACAATTGATTAACTTAATAAAATTTTTATAAAACAACGCGCAGTGTAATTCCTTCTGTCTTACGTGTAATGGAAACTATCAGTTCTCACTCTGGTCTGGGATGCATTTAAACTTTACCACAAACTCCGCTAATATACTTGAATTATATTTTCATTACAAGCGTATTTCCCGCTATCAGCAATTTCATTGTCGGTTACTCCGGTCTGTTCCTCATTAACATTAGATATATCTAATACGTAACTAATGCGCTAAAAGCATAAAACATTTAATAATTCAAATATCTAACACTTAATTACCTTGCAGCTTTTACTCCTCCTACGTCAGCGACTGTAGAATCCGGATTTGATGCAAAATGCGTTGTCATCATGAAAACATCGTTTTTTGGGAGATTATTTTACAAAACCGCTTCCATTCACTATTTATTGTATGAGTAGTCTCACAAAGATGCAATATTTCACCAGTTATGCAAATAAACTACGATAAAACTTAAACACAATCACAAAATTACAAAAACGCCCAGTAACAACTCCTTCGTTTACACTACGAACGTGTACTTTGACGTCATCAATCGATTCACCAACAGCGTTGCGTTTCACTTAGTTGCGTTTCACTTAGTTTCGTTTCCGTTGTATTTTTAACACTTTTGACTAATTAAAATCAGTAAATAAAAAGCGAATAAATAGGAAAAAAACGTAATTCTACAGTAATAAAGATTCCAAATAAAAAATACTAGACATATATTTGAATTGCATGCATATTCCTATTTTCTCAGGCGTGGTCTAGTGCTTAGCTCAGGTAAGGTACTAGTGAAAAGTATGAAATGATCCGAAAAGCATTTGGAGATAAATCCCAAGCCGTAAGACTCATCATATTCTGTTTTCATCTAAATTGCGGAACTGTATAACAGCTACTACTTGTATTCAAATAGTTGATTTAGAGTTTTCTGTTGTTGACTCCTTTGAATTGTAATAATTCTCAATATTTGAAAATATAATTTTTATAGCCAACGATTAATGAGTACTATTGAATATTAAAAGGAATATGGTCTATACTTTTTGAGGATGAGGATAGAAATAAATCTTGATTGTCAGACTCGGTGTTTGTTCCTATTATTTTTGAGTTCTGTAATTTCGTTAATCGCGAACTACTTTGAAACACGCGTCAGTTCTTACGTGGACCACCCCGACTGGAGTGTCGCCTCCGGTGGCTACCCGTGATAAGGATCGGGGTGCACCTGGGAGAAAGGACGAGCTGAAACCCGAACCGGTACGACCGCCCCACACCCGGCTTCCACTGATTAACACGTCTCTCCTGACGATGTCACTGGCGGCATCACGAACTCTTTGGCAGCTATTTCTCAAATGCACTGTTAAGCAGAACTAATGGATTCCAAGTAAATATTTTTTTTACGCAGGACGTATCAGTCTGTTGTATTAGACAAACCGGACTGAAAACAACGAGTAGTGTTCAAAACGATTTGATGCCCGTTCTGTGTGCCAGTATTGAAATAGGGGTTTACTGTTAAACTATCGAATAGCAGTGTACTTATAATTCTTACCCTGTTTCCAGTTCTTTTTTCTTACCCATCACAGTTTGCTCTACAAACTTATCGGTCTATTAAGTTTTGGTTTTAATTTCCTGTTTTCAGTATAGAATTTTCTATATTTTATTGACCTTGGAATTGGAGAAGATGCCTTAAATAGTCTCAATACGATTAAAACAATACGCGATCTGCAATCCAGTCACTATCCCACGAATGAAGGTTTAATGCAATGAATGAAAAAGTGAAATTGCACTTTAGAAATCTATTTGGTGTTTCCGTGTTTGGTGTTGGTGGTTGTTGCCGCATGGTAATAGCATGTCCTGTTGGTAGGAAGCTGAGTGAAGCGGTTTGTTAAGAGCTATGCGTAGCCGGTGGCTAATACGTTCCACAGCGATCTCGATCGAGGCCGTTGTGCGATGTTTACGCCCCTTGTTCTTGTGGTGTCCTCTTGTGTCATGAAAGCGCAGCGCCTTCGCTCTCCGACCGCTGTATAAATTACATCGCATCGATATAAAATATTTATACCTTTTACTGAGCTGCAACAGGTTTCTAATATCCAATTATGGGAAGCAAGTTACATAGTTTATTACCGAACAAGAAAATAGCACGAAATTTTACCAATAAATTTATGTAGTTACGATCACCGCCTTGCAACGGAATGTAATGGAAGAAGTGGTCTGACATCAATAACGCGTGCAGTTGGCTTTCTCGAGCCGCTTGTTTTCCACAAGGCTACACCTCTAGCTAACAATTCGACTTATTTGTGTATCGGTGCAGTATAACTCAACGGCCGGCGCCACAGCGTGGGAGGAATCAGCTTTACCGGTCACTATCGATATATACGACAACAGAGGCGCGATTTAGTAATTTTTATGCAAAATGAAAACAAAAATCCGACAACGTCATTATGGAATGACATCTTTCATCGAAGATAATAAATTGAATGAGAGGTTAGGGGGCGTCCATTAATTACGTGAGGTGTTTTTCCGGAATTCCGGACCCCCCCCCCCCCCTTTCTGGTGAGACTTGGTGAGATTTTGATCGGACCTCCCCTGTAAAATGACGTGAGATTTTGACGGAGACCACTCCTCTCCCCTACGAATGGACATAGCAACATTTGTAGATTTTTTTTTTTAGCTCTACCATTCTACAAGAATTTTAAAACCTCACGTGAGATTTCAGTGGACTCCCGCTCCCCCTTGGTGAGATTTCGCTGGACCTCCTCCCCCCTATTTCACCTCACGTAATTAATGGACGCCCCCTTATGGCGTTTTGATCTTACTCAGTTAAGCTAAAGAGAAATATTACTATTATTATTTGCAAATAAGTATCAATTGTCGACAGGTAAACCATCATCATCGTTCAATGGATAGTTTGTTCCTAAGGTATAAAGATTTACATTTTCATTTGGATACGCGATTCTTAGAAAATTATTTAAATGCTAAAAAAAAAAAAAAATTGAACAGATGCAATATTAGTCGAAACATGAAGAAAAATGGATTAACTCCTAGTATTGGGAGTTTGAAAACTTTCATTTAAGGAATCTTCCAAATTAATTTCTGGTAATCGCGACCATTTTAATGAGGACTATTAAAAATTGACTGTTAGTATGTAGTTAAGAGTCGGAAGAGGATTCTGTACAAAGAACGAAAAGGGATTAGGCCATGGCCTCTAAGAATGAGCTATCCGGCATTCACCTGGAAAAGTAAATGAGACCATACACTCCACGATTTTATTGTGTGGAATACTGACTCACCAGCTTCGAAAATTGTGTCGATGAGTGATTCATAGCGACCAGTTGTTCAAACAAAGCTCACACAATGGATGGATAATCAGTTGAGGTAATTAACTACTGTATAAGGTTGCCTGTTTTATCCTGAAACTAAATACGCCGAAAATTTTGAAGTTACTTCATAAACTTCTCAGCACTCCTTCTACAACTCGGAGAATGCTTGCATCTGGTAACTAATGGATCATCTTCTCCTTTAATAGAGAGCATTATTCGAGCTGCACTTCCATTGAGCAAACAATTGCTCTAGTTGAAATTGCTCCTTTCACCTTTCTGTGATGGGGCATCTGATACTTTAGGCATTTGTATCTTCGATTTTTAAAAACGTGTATTTTTTTCTCGACGAAAATGACTGTTGTTTGTGGTATAGAACATACTAGTTTCGACACAGAGGTGACTAGTGGATTGCGTGACTGAAGCACAGCATGTACAAAGCTTGAAACTGTGGCTCTGTTTTGTACATTTAATTTCCAAAACGGTATTATTAATGTAGTAGGCTAGCAATTCTGAAATTTTGGAGGAAAACAACTGTAACAGTTTAATTGTTGCCTATTCATGACGTGCAGTACTTCGTCATACAGTTAAATAAATTTAATTTCAAGTTCACTTATAATCATACTGAGCCAGAATACACGCGTGTATAATCACCAAGAAATTTCATCGTTATTGACGATCTAATGCATCTATTCGTTGCATTAAAATTTATACTTCTTTTAGTGATAATTTATCGTACTACATGGATGATCTGCTTCTCCTGGTCCTGAAATCAAATTGAGTTTGGTGGTTTCTTTCCCTGATATATTCGTTAGAGGTTCTCGGATTGGAACTTTTTATTTGCCAACAAAACTGAAAAATAGAAATTTTTTGTATTCTGTTTTTGTATTTGTTGTGTATTTAGAGCGGTGTCATCTGCGCAGTTGAACTAACTGAAACTATTTTTACTGTTTAAGAAACTGAAATCGCTTTAACTGCTTTTGAGTTAGATGCCAAACTGTATCCGAGCATCTCGGCGGAACCGCTGCATTTCGTTGTAACAGGAGACTCTTGTATTCAGTTATACTGTTTATATATACAGGGTGTTACAAAAAGTTACGGCCAAACTTTCAGGAAACATTCCTCACAAACAAAGAAAATATGTATGTGGACATGTGTCCGGAAACGCTTACTTTCCATGTTAGAGCTCATTTTATTACTTCTCTTCAAATCACATTAAACATGGAATGGAAACACACAGCAACAGAACGTACCAGCGTGACTTCAAACACTTTGTTACAGGAAATGTTCAAAATGTCCTCCGTTAGCGAGGATACATGCATCCACCCTCCGTCGCATGGAATCCCTGATGAGCTGATGCAGCCCTGGAGTATGGCGTATTGTATCACAGCCGTCCACAATATGAGCTCTAACATGGAAAGTAAGCGTTTCCGGACACATGTCCACATAACATATTTTCTTTGTTTGTGTGTGAGGAATGTTTCCTGAAAGTTTGGCCGTACCTTTTTGTAACACCCTATATATATATATATATATATATATATATATATACGTGACTGTTTGATTTTGGTTCAATAACGGGAGTTATGAAGCCGGTAAGTGTGGTTAGTAAGGAGAAAGGTTGCAAACAGTGTATGGTTACGCGTCTGACGACAAAGTACCGAACTAGATTTTTTAAATAACCAGTAACTCAAACAATCGTCGGTGAACCAAAGTTAGCACTGGGCATGTCTCTGCGACAACACGGAGTACAGTACTGTGGAGAAATGCGTGACGGTAGGCATAGGACTGACATTACATCCTACACTGGACCAGACAACGAAGTCTGTCGTTAGTGAATACCTGTTGAGTTAAAGTCTGATGCACATAGCATGTCATTAGGTTATTTGCTCGTAATAGAAGTTCTACAGGAATTTGAAATCATCTTTGAAAGCCCTAATGGATATTGAATGTGTTTTACTGCGAAAGGGTCTCCTCTGACGGGCCTGACAGCCGAATCGGCAAATACTCGTATGTCATCAACCGCCATCTGTCTCGATGACTCCTACACAACCATCGCATCAGAGAAATTTCATATGAACGACCAAAGTCAAGTGTTACTGGTAATCACGACATTGTCAGAAATCAACCACTCTGCCATGCATAAAGAGCGATCCCACCATACTCATCAGAATTTACTGATTCTGTTACTGTCCTTCTGCAAATAAGGAATATTATGGTTAGAAAAGTTTTGGAATCTGCCCACTGTTTGTAATTTTGAACGTGTTCCCTCGTACTCAACCTGTTTGCGTTAGTATTAAATTTTTACTATTTTTTCCTAGCTTCTGGTTTATTCGCTGTTTCCTTCCCTGTAATGTTAACTCGCCAATGTCTTGATATGCAAATACAGTGAAAACCGTACTTACCAGTGTAAAGCAAAAAGAACCGTTAACTTAAATATTCCAAAGCGAACAATTTCGAACGAAGAGGCGCAACGTAGTTTGCAGAATTCAGTGTGGGTCTGGTGTCAGGGCGATATAACATAAAATAAAGCTATGTTGCAGCTTTGTACTTCTTTATGCAACACGGTAGAAACATTTCACCATTATAGTAATACTTGTCATGGATAAAGCAAAAACACATTCTCTGACTTTAAAGATTTACTTTGCATTCTCTGTCGCAGCGTGACAGTGTTTCAAGTCACATGTCAAGGGAGACTTTGAACAGAGTAATACGTATTTGCTCGTACCAATATTATTTGTGTATAAGCCCATTAGGACTACGCAGAGTACTTGGAAGAGTTTGTTTGCTTTCCTTTGTGCCCGTATTTCCTTCATATGCTTGTGGGCTTCTTTTCTCTCGTCAGACCATGTTGTTCCAGTTCTTTTCTTCAGTCTTTCCTTCCGGTCATCTAGCCACTTGTGAATTTTGTCTCTCTATTTTCTACGTCTTTTGAAGTGATTTCTTCTAATTTGAGGTCTTTCTTGATTTGGCCAAACCATTTAATTGTCTGTAATACTATTTTCTTCGTATTTTCATAGAGTTCATCTATTTGTCTTGTGAGTCTTTCAGGGTTCATTCTTGTGATATGTCCGTAAAATTTTTGCCTGCGTTTGTCACTGTGAATGTCTGTATATTGTAAGATTTCCTGATTACTTCTGATTATGTATTATTATCCTGTGGGTTTTGGACTCAAAATTATCCTTATAACTTTGCGTTGTTTTTATTTATCTTTTTTCCTGTCCAAAGCGAGTTTTTCCGAACCATAGAGACATTGTGTTTTAATAACGGTATTGTAATGTCTCAGTTTTGTGTGTTTGGATAGTTTTTTTGTATCGGTATTATTCACTTAAAAATTCTCTTAGTCTGCTCTCATCATTCCGTGTGTGTTGAGTTCTTGAGCTGAGGAAGATTGTTCCTTGGACTCAGTTACCTTACCTCTTTATATTTTGCTGAGTAAAAGCGCCGCTATTCTAGGCTGAGAGGTGTTTTAGTAAGACATTCACGACATACCGTGATTTCTGCACATGGTTTCTGCAATCTCAAAGGTAATTGGTAGTTTGATTCGCATTTCTCCCAAAATAATACTTAAGAAAACAAAATTTTATTTGTCCAAATCTTACATTGTTCACAAACTAGTAAGCATATTCACTACCATCCCACAGGTTAAATCATTGGTAATGGTGCCGTTAGGTGATAACCACGGGTTTAGAAAAAAATAAATGATGTAATTTACCGCAATGTGACGAGTGCCCGTTGGGTTGGTGGTCGTCGTAAGACTTAATTCATTCTTGCAAAGATCAAGTGATGTAATATTGCATAATGTTTTAAAATTACTAAAGGGATATCCTCGCCTACTCTGGTGGGCCAGCAATAAAGTTTGGACGTGAGGTTCGGAATAACAGAGGTTTGATGCGCAGTTAAGCCATCCAGATTTTCATTTTCCTTGTTTTGCGGAAATCATTCCAAACAAAGGCCGGCATGGTTCCTTGATAAAAGGCCATAGCTAATTTCCTAACCCTTCCTAGTCCACAAACCTCGTCCGCCTCTGACGATGACTTCGTCGATGATCTGAAATGCACAGTTAAACAAAAAGAATGAAGTTTCTCGTCGGCTTACCGTAAAAGACATTCCTTGCTGTAATTGGAATTACAAATTAGTACTGTAGCGAGTAAGAAGTGAGAGCTCTTGTAAGGGTTGACGTTGCCAGCCAGCGTGGGAGAGTCGGGGCGCGAACACGGCCGCAGGAGCGGGCCGCTGAGGTATGGCGCGGGCGCCCCCCGCAGTGCTCGCCGGCCCCAACAAATTTCGGCGGATGAAGAGGAGTGAGAGGGGGTGGCTGGAATTCCTCCCCGCCCTCCCCACAAGAACAATACGAGACGGCGCGGCACGGCGGACCAGGGGGTGTAGTCCCTGCTTTCGTAATGTACAGTCCCTGCTTTGTCGTCGGCCCACTTAAAAGGCCATTCTGCCGATTAATAAGTCGAGTCTCCTCACTGCGCTTACAAGTGTGATTTATTTTCTCCTTTTTACCCAGAATTTCCTCGTCAGAAATAAATATTAGATAACATTAATATTTCGGGACCTAAAAGGGGGCTATATTTTAGTTCTACAAACGTGTACACCGTCTTTTGTGACTTAACGTCCAGTTTTGGAGGACCATACAATTAGTTAATTTGTGGTAGGACAGCTTGAAATGAACGTCTAACGAGCTTGCATCGGTGTTTTTACAAATGAAAACCGTGTGGAATGCCAGCATTCCCTCCCCCCAACCCTCCCTGTACTGTACCGATATTTTCTTCTATAATTTCATTTGGTTACTGGGCTCTTCTATTTAAAAAGAATATTGAGGTTGCTACATTTCAGAATAACATCAGTTTTTATTCATAATAGGAAACGGTTAATTACTTCTCATTTATGAACAATGACTAACTGAGAAAGTGATAATTAAGATAAATAGATGAATAATTCTTCAAGGCGATTCTTTGTCTCCAGGGAGGATTTAAAATTATTAAAAGTCTTGCTGATGGTTATTGTTGAGTAACGAAGATGAAATTGGGCTGAGAAAAATGTGAAGAAATTTCTGAAGTTTATTGAGCTATGTTTAAATAATTTGAACCAGGATCATCTTAAAAATACTAGGACACCAAAGAAAGCAACCTTATATCGCTTCAGAAATAATGCTGTAGAAAAGTAAGATTTGTTTTTCTTAATGCATCTTCAGTAAATTGATTGGACTTCGATCATTCATATGGATTATAAAATGCGAAAACTGTGAACAGTGCATCAGTCAGTCCACACTTCAGTTGATGTTGCAAAACGATATGTGCTGTATTCAAGAAGGTGTAAGAGGACTGAGACACATCGAAGGCAGTTTGCATAATACTGTTTTTGGATTAGCTACGTACGTGGTATTGGATAAGGAGCATCTAGAAAGAACAAAGCTGGACGAGACTTGTGACGGCAATTTAGATCTGGGAGAAAAATTGTTTAAAAAATTACGTGCGCGCTCAGAGAATTTGGGCTGCATTTCTGAAGCAACTAACCATATGATACTCAAATAATCAAAGGATCCATGGAAATGAAACAGCATTGATGAATGCTAAGATCGGCAGACTGATGTGAATCAGACATAGATATTGCTGAGAAGAGAGAAAACTGGAATCTGAACACAGGGTCAATATCATTTGCAACCCAGGAGCAACCTTGGCAGCCCATTGCCAAGATTGCACTTATGACAACGGGTGGACAGGTGCCGACCTAGTCAGGAATAAAGTGTAACAGTTAGCCACATGATGTCTGCGTGTAGTACATTAACAGTAAATGAACTCTTCACTTGGCACAATATCATCAATGGCAAATGTAGAAAGTTGTGAATACCCTTCTATTACTGTTACTGGTACTCCGCGATTCACTGCAATGTGGATGGCGGAAGGTGGGTTGCATTTATTCTAATGTGTAAACGTATCTACATCTGAAGGGATTTTTGGGATATGGCTGGAGGCGCCAATATCTTAAAAAAAAAAAAAAAACTTCTTGGCATTTGCTGGATAGACCTAGAAAAACCTTGGAAGACCCTTATTAGAATAACCGGAGCGGCTACTTGTCCGATTCGGGTTTAAACTCTTTGAATCCATCCTATTCCATTCGCTTATTGTTTACAGGAAAAGTAAGTAAATAAGAGAATCGCCTATGTTCTTCATTTCTCTTGTATTATTTTCTAGATGATTCCTGAATATGCATGCTGCTGGTAATAAAATACTAGGGTCGTCCACATAGTAAGTTCCGTTTCTATTTCTATCCGCGGCAGCGCTACGATCACAGTTCCGAGCATGCGCGGCAGTTACTCTGACTCAAGGAGAAGAAATATACGCCATTTTCAGATCGCTTAACAGTTGTAGATTTTTATATAATAAATATTTTTTCTGTATCTGTACACGTTTGTTTCATATAACCAAACGCAACTTACTTTGTGGACATACCTCGTATTTAGCTATCATCCTGAAATCAATCTGTCATGTACTTTTCAATGCTTCTCACGTCACCCATTCACACGGCGTTTCAGATTTTCCAAACCAAAATCATACTACGCTTTCGCTCTCGAGTATATCCAGAAAATTGTATGACCGGGTATAAATTTCAGTCAATTGGAATATTTTGTGTACTCTTCTAATCACCTAATTGATATGTCTATTGGTGACTTTGCTAACAAAACTTTCAACATAATTGATGCGCCGTATTTTTTGAGTGATCAAAGGTGCAGAAAAAAATTTATCGAATATGGTTAAACGGAACAGGTCGTGACAAATGAAGAATTAGATTGTCCCGATTATAGTTGGAGTTTTTGTTCTCCGTGTAATAAGCTATTTAAAAAAATATTTGAATGATATTAAGATATCCAAATGAATTATTAATCCATGATATTGTGTTGATGTGAAATTCGCAGCTGTTGGGAAACGTAAAAATGCAGTTGCCTATATTTAAGATCCTAGTTGGATCTGGGAGTGATTGTGGATTGGATGCGGCATCCAACATCTTAATAATGTCAAGGAAAAGTAGAGAGAAACATAAGAGTAACGATATCAAATTTTATGGGTACAGTGCTGTAGAGCACTGTTGATTATATATCGCGAATACTGGATGGAAGTTTTCATAATGTTGCATTTTTAAAATTGTTATTACGCTACTGCATAGAAATGACATCATCACTCACATTGCCGATCAACCTTGTAAGTAATTTGAGCTGTCTGATAAGATAATACCAACTGGAAGTCCTAACATTTACAGAAATTTCCGTTGCATAAATTCCTATTTATCGTCAACTAGCTTACCCGGTCACGCGTTGCTGTGACTCAGTAGTTATAGTACGTTGGTCCATGTTATTCTAAACTTCCTAATGTAGGCAAACTAATATTCACTATCAAGACAAAAACGTTTTAGTTGATTTGAAAATTCAAAAGTAATTGGTAAAGAATTTCGGAGAGTTGAAATTAATGACAAACGAACATATTTTTTTTTAATTTACAGTTTATTAAAAATTAATTTAATTAATTAATTAATTGAAAATATATAAAATATGATATTTATAAAAAATAAAAAATTTGATGTATCCTTCCTACAGATACAAAGTATTTCCTTGTCAAATTCCATCAATATCGGTATAGCCATTCGGTCGTCAAAACGTAACAAAAAGACAGAGACTTAATTCCGGATTTATAATAATATGAGTGCAGATCACAAACACTGACTGGAGGAACAACCCTTCAGGGATCAATATAACGTAAAAAGTGTACACCTACAGTATTGCTAGACTACCTACGATTTGCCTCGCATTGCACCCTTATATTTGTGGTATCTACTGTTTAACATGCAATCTGAGCAACCGACGTTCGAGGCATGTCTCATACAATCACAAACAATTTTTAAACTTTAGCTTTCACCGGGATTTGAACCAGAGAACGTACTCCAAACATCAGTAAGCAAGTGCTTTAACCACTGAGCTACCAAGCCGCTATGTGCACAGATAGTACAGAGATTTACACATCCTACGTGTAATTTTTCAAAATTATATGACAACATGTATTATGTATACCGAAAAAAAGTATGCTATGTCCATCCTAATGCCAAATAGCACCTCCTCATCATGATCGGATTAGCCTTTAAGCCCAAGAAACTTAACAAACAGATAGAGAGACAGTTAGACAGAGTCACTTTCGCGTTGATAATATTAGTATAGATACGAAGCACACTTATAAAAATGATAATACACGAAAAATTCAAGAAATTTGGTTATGTCGTAAACATAAACACATATGGCGTGAAATATACTGTAGCATAAAGAAACCGAAACAACGCCATCTACTGGATGGTTACCCAATCTAGATAAAGTGTTGTGTCGGACATCAAGGACGCCTACAACAATGTCCAAATTAATCTCATTCGGGACATCATGATCAACCATGGCTTCTCCAATAATCTGAGCCGATGTTGCCACAACTATCTGCAGTGCAGGGTGAATCATATCTTCACCAGTGCGGGGGAAAAGATCTGCAGGCCTTGAGCCCATGAGCCTTGCTCTATTCAATTTGTACACAGCAGGAACATGCAAGAATTTAAGTGCCCTGGTCTCCTTTCTACAGTACGCAGATGATTTCGTCGTGCACAGCTCCCACCCTAATAAGGAAAGAGCAAGGAAACTGCTTGAAGAAGAAATCAAGGATTTCAGGAACAGCTATTAGAAAGAGGTCTCGAAATTTCGACCGAAAAAACCAAAATATATGTCTTTACCCAAATACATTACCAGGAAGATGACTTCGCAATAACTTTAAATGGAAACCAGATAAAGGTGGTTATGGAAGTGAAATTTTTGGGCATGTGGTTGGACACCAAACTATCGTGGAAGAAACATATCGAAGAACTTAAGTACTCGTCTTCGAAACGCCTGAACTGCCTAAAAGCACTGGCTGCACCAACGTGGGGTGCGGACCCAAGAATACTTAGAACCGTCTATCAAAATGTACTAAGAAGCAGAATAGAGTTTGGGAGTTTCCTATACCAATCGACATCGAAGTCAAATTTGGTCAAACTGGACCGTATACAAGCTGCAGCCCTACGAATAGTTGGTGGTTTCCTTAAAATTACTCCCGTTGCTGCAATGGAGGTAGAAACAGCAACTCCTCCATTAGACCTACGAAGAAAGAAAGTCGGAATGAATTTTTGGATAAGAGTTTTTTTCCACCAAACGCCATCCACTAATGAGAAAAGTGCAGCTTCTTGCTCATGAGCATTCTTGCAACCTATCTAAGTATCGCAAAACACATTCACTTGTGAATTTCTTTCAACCAACAGCTCAGTGGGCCATCTACAGTTCAGATATCAATGACTTCTACAGTGAGGAAGAACTATGGCAACGGTCAGATCTATCCCCTCTAGTCCACATTTACATTATGACAGACCGATTAGTGAAAAAAGATCACAGTGAGGAGGAACTGAAGTGCCTCACACTAGAAGCACTGAACTCGAGATGGAAGGCGTGGCACAAAATTTTTACAGACGGCTCAAAGGAAAAAGGCAAGGCTTCCGCTGCTGCATTTGTAGACCCTGGTCGCTGCGTTCACGAAGCCTACAGGTTAACATTAATTCGACAGCTCAGTCAAATATAGTGATCTGTACAGATTCTAGAAGTACCCTACAGGCAATAATGGAAGTATCAAAAGGAAGATGCCAGAATTATTTAGTCTATAACATAGCCAGGGAACTTAAGAAGTTCTCGGTAGAAGGAATACAAGAGCAGTTCCAGTGGGTACCGAGCGATGTTGGGGTGTTGGGAAATGAGGCAGCAGACAGAACGGCACGTCGCCACCTTACTGCTGCAGAAACAGAAAAAGTTTCGGTACAATACATAGACTTCAAGGCCATTGTTACCAACATTGTGAAGACTGAATGGGAGAAGAGATGGCTTGCCGACTGCCAGGGAAAGGGTCTTTGGTATCGAGCCATCTGCAACAACATAGTAAGCAAGCCATGATACGCTCAACTAGAACTGAACAGGAAAGAAATTACTTTAATGAACAGACTTAGGGCAGGTCACACTTTATTACGTGACAAAAAATACGTCCTGCAGTTAGTGGATTCGCCGATGTGCCCATCGTGTGATTCTGTCGAGGATATTTATCACTTCATGCTGAGCTGCAGGCAACATCAATCAGCGAGAAAACAACTGCTAGAAGATGGTCTGAATATAACTGATATAACTTCTCTGATGCAGTCTCTCTCAGTTCCGAACAAGAAATCTGTCAAGATAATTTCCCTGTATGTTAAATGTACTAAAGGTGTAATGTAAAATTCCTTCGAATATATTATATGAGGTTATTGCCACAAAATAATAATAATAAAAAGTGTTGTGTCGATAAATTAACACATCGCCATCTGTTAGAAACTTATGGAATTATAATAATAACTTCGTGTGGTCGTAATGACCTTGTGACATGGTTTCTATTGGCTGCGCATTCCGCCCGTGTCGTAAGCCACCTTAACATAGCCCGCCAATCCTGCCGGGTGCAGGAGCCTACTGTTAAAGAGGAATCCTGGCGTCCTTCTCCTCTGACGCAGCTTGCTGTGTAATGTGAAGGCCGGGTTAATTGCCTATAAAAATCCCCGCTGATACAGAGATTCGAACCACGAACGATTCGATCTTCAGTCCGACGCCTTAACGACTAAGTCACCGGACCGTTAAATCTTACGGAACTTACAAATAATTACAAACCATTGTCCTGTGAAAAACATTTAATTGGCAATAAAAAATATTGAGGTCAATAATCGAGATAAAAACTATCCTATCTTTTAAGTTGTACCAAATTTCACACAGTAAGCTAAATTTCATCAAAATCGGTTAAGTAGTTTCAGAGTTTATCTCGGACAAACATCGAAACGCGAGATTTTTATATATATAAGATAATCATCTAAGAATGAGTAATTGGCATTATTTCCACTAAACGCATTACTGTGTACACCCAGTTCCACACAGGCGAAGCTGCGGGAAATTGCTAGTCTTCAAAAAATCGATTTCTGCGAATACTGAGTCTTCCAAAGCTTAGGGATAGATTATTCCGTATTAATGTTGTCACAGGTTTTCTAGTTTGAGAGGGTAGCAACTGAATCAGTTTTTTTCATACCAGTGATCAAGAGTAAAATTTAAACTGACTTGGTGATCTTTCCTACGTGTGGTCCCCTGCGGGTGGTATCCTGGTTGATACATGGCTGTCCTGTTAAAAGGAGAGCGTTCCATTGACGGCGTTATTTGTGCCTCGCGGCGGTAGAAAGGGTGACACGAATGAGGGCCGCCTGGGCGGAGCAGAAACATCCGGGAGGTTCCACATTCATCACATATATTAATTTCATTTCTGTACTCAACTTACGCTGGTCTAAACTATTTTACTTGCGACATAACTGTATTTAAGATATCCCAAATAATACTTTTGATTAAACATGTAGACAAAATTGGCTATTAATTTAGAAATAATTACTTTAGTGTCATGTTCAATTGGCCTTTCCACCGATTTGATACAACCCTCCAGTCTAATCTCTTTATATCAGCATACCCCTTAAAAATAATTGAGTGTTTGCCTCATGTACTCTAATCATTGTTTTTCAGTACATTAATACCGTCTCTTGGTCGAAGGAGTAGATAGTGGTCAAAACACACTCTGCTCCTTGGTCTATACATAAGGATGTTTGGAATTAGGCGAAAATGATAAGCTTGGTCGGATGCTGAAGGCAATAGAAATCACATCAACAAGAAAAACGTAATTCCGAGGAGTTCACTTTTTTCCTGGTACAATACTTGGGAGCGATTTGCAGAACTTACAATATGGAGACCACAGGATAATAAATGCTCGAGTTACCGTTGGAGTACTTGTAATGGTGTAATGAATAAGAAGGATGAAAAAGGTAAACATAAAGATACTATTCTTATTGTATTCCTTGTAAAATATAAAATATTTGAAATCGCTGTATAATTAAATTGTACAAAAGAAGATACGAGCAGCAATGGTACAGCTCAGGATTTCTCAACCCTTTTTCAATCCGAGGACCAGAAAAATGTCAGAAATAATTCTGCGGACCACTAATATATATATGGGCCTAATTTTTACCAATGTGTATGGTATTAACAAACCATATCAGTTGTTTTACCGCGGTCTCTTAAGATCTACAACAAGAGCCTCATAAAACTGTTATTAATTTAAACCTTAAAGGAACGTTGGAAACATTTTTTATAATAACAATGCAGTAATATCTTGGTAATACCAGGATTTTGTCTGGTCGTTGAAATATTCAGGGCTTTAAGAAAGTTTGGTTTATAAGCTCATGTTTCATACTCTCTAATACGAGTACTGTATTATTTTCATGCGAACAATTTTTAAGACTTTATTGTTTGTTATGATACCTTTAATTCATCTCCGCGGACCACGGGTTGGGAATCGCCGGTATAGGTAAAAGAGGTTACCAAACAACTTTAAGGTTGCATAAAGACACAAATCAACATACGATTTCAAAACAGTAGTGACAGTGAAAACGATTTGTTGATTGTTGGATTGAACTCAAGCTTCATACTGAGTAAACAAAGTGAAGGAACACGACAAACTATACCAACATCTTGTGATAAAGTGGTTCATTCAAATTGCGGCCGCTGGATTAAGGAAAAGCAATGAAGGAAAATGGAACGTAATGAGAAGACATCTCACATAAACAATCAGGCGCTGAGAAACAACCTTGAAACCTGCTTTCATTGTGGTAACTCATGGATCGAGGAGGGAGTGCGAAAGTGCTCAGGAGTAAGACCTCGGTTAGGAGTCCTTATCTGTTTATCAATAATTGAGGTTTCCTATTATTCCAGCGATTGATAACTAACATTGAATTTCATACTGCTGTTGTTATTTGCCATTTCCAGAATTAATTGGCGGGGGGAGGGGGAAGTTGCTCGTAGCTCTGTTCGAAGCGGTGATAAGTTTGCTTACGAAGATATTAGGAAAAATAAGATTCGTCTGTGATGACTATGAAATTTTCAGTTTAGATGAAATCAAAAAAGAAAACTTGTTTTTGACGGAGTAAATGTGAGCGCTGATGTGCAAAACGTTATGAACCCTTGCTTAATAGTGTGTTGATCCTTTGGAGCGTAGTACGAGAACAACAACGAATGTGCGTGGCATGGATTCGACAAGTCATTGGTAGGTTTCCGGCACCAGATTAGCACAGGTCACGTATTCCTTTAAATTGTGGGCCGTTGGTTTGTAGGCGAGGAGCTACCTGCCAATAGCATTTCAGATGTGTTCTATCGGATTGAGATCAGGTGAATTTAGTAGCCAAAAACATCAACGAGAGTTCACTGACGTGCTCCTCAAACCACAGTACCAAGGTTCTGCCCTTGTGACACGGAGAGTTGCCGCGCTGGAAGATGCCGTCGTGGAAGACAGGAAATATAAAGGGATGCAGGTGGTCCGCAATAATTTTTCATATAGTCCTCAGCTGTCATGGTGCTTTCGGTGATTACTGCAGGTCCCATGGATGCTCAGGTGAATGTCCTCCAAAGCACAATACTGTCCCCACCTGTCGCATCCGTAGTGCAGCGCATGTTTGAAGAAGCCTGGAATACGGAGTATCTGAACACGACCATCTACCAGATATAACCAGAAACGTGATTCATCCGACCAGGCGACACGTTTCTATTGATCGACGGTCCAATCTCTATGATCTCATGCCCACTACAATCGTTTGGTCAACATGGGAACACGTAGGGGCCGGAGCCCTATGTTAATAATGTGCGCTGAACTGTGTGCTCCGAAACACTTGTGCCTACATCAGTTTTTTGTACTCTGCCGCTAGATTTTTTATTTATTGTAGAAGCACCCAAAACCCGCTCCTCCAAACATGGCGGTCTACTTGTTAAATACTGCTCGCTTCTGCACATGTATTACGTTAGTATTTCTACAGGTGATCACGGGAACGGGAGTGTGATGTATTCCATGCGTCCGCCCGTTTACATGGGTCCATCGTTAAGATGGAAGAAATTTAAAAAAAAAAAAAAAAAAGACGGAACAACTGGAAAAAAGTGCCGAGGTTTTACCCAGGAAAAAAAACCTCTGCAACAGCTAAGGTGAGATATAAAGGGCAGCTGGCTAAGATGCTGCAAGTACCGCAACAGAATCTATACTACCCCCTGAGGATGACGTAGGAGTTTGTTGTTAGTTGGTTAAGTTATCATGCAGTTGCTTACCCTGAGAGTGGCATGCCATCTCCCGGTGTAGATAGCGGTGTTGCGCGTCTTCTGACAGTCGCCAGCGCCAGTATAATCCCTCGAGGCAGCAGGAGTTACGGCGTCCAGGCTGCGAAGGTTCATCCGGGCTGCAGACTCCAGGCGGTTTCGCCTTACGAAGTCCTCGCTACCAGCGATCACTAGCCTCTTCGAAACTATTCACTGGCGTCCATGGGCCAAGGCCAGTAGTCGTATTAAGCCGAAGCAAGCCAGAAACCGGGAAAACCCATGACGTCACGAAGTGAGCAGCCAATCAGCGTTCAAGGTCGTATGACGTCACAAGATGGCGGATCGTTAGTTCCTTGACCGGCCGCCCAGATGGCAGCACCGGGCGGGCTTGCTCTAGACCGTTAGTTCCTCGACCGGCTGCTAGATGGCGGACCGTTAGTTCTTTGACCGACTGCTAGATGGCAGAACCTTGCGCTCGGTGAAAGTATTTCATCAACCCTGTTCTGGAACGCGCGCTCTGCGAAATGTGTACACTGTTTCAACACACCTACAGAAATTTCCACTCGACTGTTATCTCTGTTTGCTATCCATTAGCCATTGCGAAATGTGTGCCGCGCGGGTATTCCTAGCGTCATGTTAAGAAAGCACTTGTTTGCGCTGCGAAACATCTTGGCTACTATCGATACACAGTAAAATATTTTCTTCGGTTCTGTGTCGTGAAAATACTTAAGCATGAACCATTGCGATTTTTTTACTAAAAACAAAAAAGGCTACATTAGTGGATATTACATAAACCGACATCGGTAGCGTTGGGGCTAGAGTGCCGAAGGTCGCCGGTTCGAGTCCGGCCACGGTGTTTTTATTGAAAAAGCCGTTCCAACTCGTCAATTGAAAATCAAAATTTTAGTTTCCACACCTAGAGAGTATGGCGCCAGCTTGCCTTGTCATAATTGAATAAAAATAAGTCGAAAAGCATAAATATTTCCTTTTAACGTTCTATATGGAAAAAAAACCGTTCATAAACTCCAGATATAAAACCGAGGAAGAATTCTATATGTACCTGTTTTCATGAAATTATTTAGCGTTCTGGCCTTGCATTCGGGAGGACACCGGTTCGAATCCCCTGTCAGAGCATCCAGATTTGGGTTTTCCATGGTTTCCCAAATCACTCCAGGCAAATGCCGGGATGCTTCCTTTAAAAGACCATGGCCCGAATTCCTTCCATTCCTTGCCCCCCCCCCCATCCTTTCCCGTCTCTAAAGACCTCGCTTGTTAACATAAATTCCGTTCATCGAAGCAGGCAGACATTTAAAAATTAATTCACCGACGAAGAGACTGGAAACAAACTCACTTTTTCACATCATGATGGATTCATTATGAACAATATAATATAACTCACGAGTGTCACCTACAGTCCGTGTATTTTAAAGGATGTATTAAATTAGGGGTAATGAAACAGACCGAGAACACAGACACTTTTAAAACTCAAAGAGGCATTGAATGGGTTTACTGATGTATGTAAGTATGACCTCGATGAATCGATAATAACTAAAGCAAAGTTGTCGATTTGAAAACCAGTTTCTTTCCCTACAGACATTTCTGAAGTGAATACATGATGTCAAACCAATCAGCATGTAATTTTTTCAAGCCTATTTCTCAAACCTACCATACGTTATTCCTTTCAAAATTCGTAGCCTCAAAAACCCATCAATGGGTGAAATCCTTTCATTGAAACCGACAGATATTCACCGACGAAGGTAGGAAAAACCATAAATTCCGTTCATCGAAGCAGGCAGACATTAAAAATTAATTCACCGACGAAGAGACGGGAAACAAACTCACTTTTTCACATCATGTTGGATTCGTTATGAACATAATATAGCTCACGAGTGTCACCTACATTCCGTGTATTTTAAAGGATGTATTAAATTATGTGTAATGAAACACAGACACTTTTTGAACTCAAAGAGGCATTGAAGGGGTTTAGTGATGTATGTAAGTATAACCTCGATGAATCTAAAGCAAAGTTGCCGATTTGAAAACCAGTTTCTTTCCCTACAGACATTTCTGAAGTGATTACATGATGTCAAACCAATCAGGCTGTAATTTTTTCAAGCCTATTTCTCAACCCTGACTTTGGACAAGAGGCCACTTGAAAATATTTGTGACAAAGCCTTTCCCACACCAAGGCTAGAAAATCAAAGTTTCCAGTTTGACCATGGCCAAAACTCAAGGAAGGAAGCATCAGTACGATACCTTATTTCTCTAACTTATCTCTGCTGCCATTGGTATAAAATATCTCATCGCACTCGTAATTGTTGCCATCCAGGTCAAACCTTTCGTCTGTCTATCCAGACCAATCTATGTATCAATTCTGTTATGCGATATAAGTTTTTCTCGGCGTATCTTCGATATAAATTCTTCTCGGGTTTGCCGCCGAATTACATTTTCTATTGTCAAGCTTTCGGCGACTTTCACTGCCGCCATCATCAGGACTGTTGTGTCTGAAGGAACAACAGAAACTGGACTGAATAGCGGAACTGAACGAGTCAGGAACGTTGTCGACTTCCGATTGGCTGACTCCAATGACGTAACTATTCCTTTACTGCGATTGGTCGGTTGCAGAACCAGGCGTAGATATACACCAGCGTTGTACTGATAGTTAGCTCCACAGCGAAACCAAAGCCGAGGTTGTTAAAATGGATAGACGATGGATTACCTACGTTAATGTTCACATAACGTCACTGTTCATATTGCATCACCATTTACATTATTCACCACTATTAATTATGATGTTTAATCTCGATAATCCTTAGGGAGCCAAGCGGTATTCTGATTGGCTGACACAATAACTGTTCTCATAGCGTCATCGTTCACATTATTCTTAAAATCCAAAGACTTCTTTAATGAAAGACCCCACATTATATATTCTTAAAAACATTTACTGTCATTAATTATGTTGTTTAACTCGAGAAATGCATAGGGAGCCATGCGGTCTTCCGATTGGCTGACTATAACCCCGGTTCTGTAATTCTTGTCAGTGATTGGTCGGCTACAGATTCAGCTGTAGATGTAGTCGGACCGATACGCCGTGTTCCACTCTCCACTCTCCTATCGTCCGTCAGCGAGACACTTGGTTGTTTAAGAATGGCAAAAACTGGCTTCCATGCGTCACTTAGCCATACACCCAAGTCCCTGTTCATATTGTTATTATTCAGGCGTATCTCAATCGCTTCTTTAATCACAGATTCCCAGAAGAAGGAACACTTGGCTAGAACCCTCACGTTGTCAAAGTACATACTGTGACCATTTTCGATCACGTGGGAGTTTTTATGAACAGACTGATGGTGTGGCAATGGGGTCTCCATTATCTCCTGTAGTAGCCGATCTGTTTATGGAACACTTTGAAGATCGAGCAATTGAAACCTCCGTCCTCAAACCAACATATTTCTATCGTTATGTGGACGATACGTTTGTTGTTTGGCCCCATGGGATCCAGGGTCTTTATGAATTCATGGACCATCTCAATAGCATTCATGAAAACATCAGATTCACTATGGAGCTAGAGAAAGATGGTAGATTGCCCTTTCTAGATATTTTAATCCAGCGGAGACCTGATGGTACCCTGTCACATAGTGTTTACAGGAAAATAACCCACACGGACCGTTATTTACATGCCGATAGTTTCCACCATCCGGCGCAGAAGAACACGGTGTTATACACGCTTGTACACAGAGCAAGGGCAATTTCAGACGCTGACAATCTGCAAGACGAACTCGAACATCTCCGCCATACCTTCATGCGGAATGGATACCCGATCCCATTGATAGAACGGGCACTTCGAAAGAAAAAGGCAGATACACGTAATATTGAGGAAGAAGAACAGCCTAAAGATCTTGCCTTCATCCCGTATGCAGGTAGCATCTCTGGGAAAATCGGCAGGATTTTAAAACGATATGGAATCAAGTGCATTTTCCGCCCTCCTGCCAAAATACGGGATTTGCTGCGTCCTGTGAAGGATGATTTGGGTTTAAAAACACCGGGAGTGTACAGCATACCGTGCCAATGTGGTAAGAGTTATATTGGTCAAACCATCCGCACTATCCAGGCCCGTGTGACTGAACACCAACGCAACATCCGGTTGTTTCAACTTGAAAAGTCTGCTGTGGCACAACACGTGATCGAAAATGGTCACAGTATGGACTTTGACAACGTGAGGGTTCTAGCCAAGTGTTCCTTCTTCTGGGAATCTGTGATTAAAGAAGCGATTGAGATACGCCTGAATAATAACAATATGAACAGGGACTTGGGTGTATGGCTAAGTGACGCATGGAAGCCAGTTTTTGCCATTCTTAAACAACCAAGTGTCTCGCTGACGGACGATAGGAGAGTGGAGAGTGGAACACGGCGTATCGGTCCGACTACATCTACAGCGAATCTGTAGCCGACCAATCACTGACAAGAATTACAGAACCGGGGTTATAGTCAGCCATTCGGAAGACCGCATGGCTCCCTATGCATTTCTCGAGTTAAACAACATAATTAATGACAGTAAATGTTTTTAAGAATATATAATGTGGGGTCTTTCATTAAAGAAGTCTTTGGATTTTTCTGTGTAAGAATAATGTGAACGATGACGCTATGAGAACAGTTATTGTGTCAGCCAATCAGAATACCGCTTGGCTCCCTAAGGATTATCGAGATTAAACATCATAATTAATAGTGGTGAATAATGTAAATGGTGATGCAATATGAACAGTGACGTTATGTGAACATTAACGTAGGTAATCCATCGTCTATCCATTTTAACAACCTCGGCTTTGGTTTCGCTGTGGAGCTAACTATCAGTACAACGCTGGTGTATATCTACGCCTGGTTCCGCAACCGACCAATCACAGTAAAGGAATAGTTACGTCATTGGAGTCAGCCAATCGGAAGTCGACAACGTTCCTGACTCGTTCAGTTCCGCTATTCAGTCCAGTTTCTGTTGTTCCTTCAGACACAACAGTCCTGATGATGGCGGCAGTGAAAGTCGCCGAAAGCTTGACAATAGAAAATGTAATTCGGCGGCAAACCCGAGAAGAATTTATATTTAATTCTGTTATGCTTTTGTAAGCAATCACAAATTGAGTGTCCTTAGCTGCACTTTGTCTAAAATTCCAATAAATCCCTTGTGACACATCAGTGGTGATTGACATCTTTAACTGTATTTTACAGCACAGCACTTATGTTCCAGCAACGAAATACCGTGTGTTAATCTTACTAATTTTACCCCTGTCGAATCGAAGTACGCCAGTCCTATGTGATAAAAATCGTGTCACGCTAAGCACAGAACATGCCTGAGACCATTGCCTGTGACCAGGGTGGACATATATATAATTTACCCACTCCCTTATTGAAGAAATTCAGTGTCAGCTTCTACTGATATTCTATTCCTAATTCTTTCACCAAGATCCACCCCTAGCCTCGTCGCCAACGTACCCACAGCACTTCCTCAAACCACCTTCTGTTTTCCAATGATTCCCAATCTAACCCCTGATCAGTTACAGACAGGGTTACCTTCAGTTCGTGCGTTAAAGTAAACCAAAAATTCAAAATTCGCAAAGTCTTCTCCTAATGAGTAGCCAGGTACCAAAATGTTCACTTAAGGTGGTTCTAGTGCAGTTTTCCAGGAAGATTCTCCCTTTTTCCAGGAAATTATTTTTCAATAAATCAGGATTAAGAAGAGTTCTCCATTCGGTTTAAAATGTTCCCATCTAACGCCAACCTTCGGATTCAGGGCCAAGTGTGACATTTGTTTGTAATTGCATGCTTTGTTCTAATAACCACAAAAGAGATATCATAATGCTCTTAGCTTACTGATAGTTTCTTGGTCATCAAACAGACATCATAACCCACATTTTCATAGAAGATCCCCACACATCGACAAGTATCCAAAACGTTACCATAGGTGCAGACACTAGTTCTATTACGCCTAAGATAGTGCTCACACTTGAACTGTTAGGTCAAAGATGGTGTTTAGATATTTTATCCACTCAGGCCTCATCACCTAAAGTCTAGTGCGAGATTGTGGTCATGGTCAACTTAGTCTCCATACACCACTCAGAATAATTCCACCAAGATCCATTCTAACAGCATTATACGCCACCTACAGTCCGTCAACACTCTTCCTATCTTCCAATGACATCCATACTACACCACACAACCAATGGTACGACTGTGGGTTTGTACCCAAGTCCTTCGCTTCTCTGGTACATCACCCCTCTCTGTTAAATGATTTTTATGTAGTGAGAATCACAATTCGAATGCCAACACAAACGGCAGTAAACTGTAAAGAGCTGAATGAAATAGGAGACTGCCAAAGCCCTCAAGCAATGGTTAGAAGCACACGTTGATGGTGAGCATAATTCTAAACTCAAATCCACATAGGAATGACACACGCACACACTTGTACAGTCGGGGACATAATTCGCGAGACCCCTCGCCTTTCGATTATGCTTCGTTCTAGACACGACTGCCACATGGGACAGCATAACTGGTAGGTGGTACACTAAATTCATGATAAAATAGACCTCTCATGTCAAGCGCTTTACCCAAGACTAAAAAAATGAGCGCGCGCAGCGAGAGACTCGCAAACGCTCAGAGGCAAAGTTCGGAGTTCTACAGTTAAAATAATCACGAGTATCACTATTTTAATCATAATAACTATTGAATTAATTAAATCCATTGATATAGAGGAATGATACGCTTTTTTAGAAATTTTGATAGCCACTCCGTATTTTTTTTAAACAGTTGACAATTCGCTAGCAAACGAAATTACATGATTAATACTAAAACGAATCGCTAAATTACTCACGGATAAAAATTTGTAAAACCAATAACAGAGCTTGAATGGACTTAGTCACACGTTCTAGCGTGCAGCGTTATCGAACTGTGTGTGACAAGCGTAAGTAAAAAGTGTATTTGCGAAAGTACTCAGATGGTGACTAAATCACGAAATATAAATTATGAAGTTATTTCCACATACTTCAGTAGTTCGGAAAAGAACACCTTAATTTTGTTTTCACCATAACATTTTTAGAAGGTAAGTTTAACTTGATCGCAGTAGTTACAGTTTCAGTGGTAATAATAATAATTAATAACAGTAAATCCGTCGACAATGTAAATAAGCGTTTTCAGGTTTTAAAGCTGAAAAATGGAAGTGGGAAACCTTTCATGCCTTCCTTTGTTTCTCCCTAGCCCTGATACTTATTGCCTTCCAACCAGATGGGTTATGGTTAACAATTTTGCCTGGCATTCGGCAGAACGCGGATTCAAGCCCCGTAGGACATCCAGTTTCAGTTTGGCATGGTTCCGTAAATCTCTCCAACTGAACACCGAAAAAGTTGCTTCAAAAGCCGTGGCTGAAATTATTTCCCGATTCTACTTTCCAATACTCTCAGGATTCAAATCACATTGGCGTCGAAAGAGAACAAGAAGAAGAAGCATAACTCAATCTGGTGGGTTATTGGTAACACTGTGAGGTGACTTCCGGGAGGACGTGGGTTCGAATCCCCGTCCGGTCATTCAGATTTGGGTTTTCGATGGCTTCCCCAAAATCACTCCAGGCGAATGCCTGGGTGATATCGTCAAAAAATACCACGGCCGAATTACTTCCCGTTGCTCACCCCCGAGTCCTTCCTAACCACCCCGACGTCGACAAGGCATAAAACCAAAAGCAAAACAAAAAAGATACAAAGCTTAAAAATGTCGCCAAATTACTGTCAGTTACCAAGCTTAAAGACAAAAGCTATTGATACTCCTCCAAATCATAATTTTTATTAGTAAATTCAGGAGATTGTTTTATCAATGTAAAGGAACATGTTGTGGAAGTAAAGGAATCTAAACACAAACAAAAGTTGAAACTCCGAAATAATATGAGACGGAAACCCAATAAAGCAAACCCAAATTTGACGTCGTTTGTGAATATGACCCAACGAACCAAGGTATCTTCTTTTAAAAACAAAATCACCTGCAGAGACGCCGACAGGCATTATGCCGAAAATGAATAAAAAGGCTTCACATGATATGTTTTGCAGTTACGAGACCATAGAAAGAGAAAGGATGAAAGTGTTGTAACTCAACGCTTTATTCATAATTATGTATTCGTCATTAAAATTATTTTAGAAAATTAATCTTTCTGCATTTGTACTTCAAAATGCTCTCAAAGCATCTAGAAAATGTTCTATGACGTACTATTTGCATGATGGAATTAATTCAATAATATTGTGTATTGACTGTGCATAAAAAAAAAAAAAAAAAAAAAAAAAAAACCTCCAAGCATATCTTACGGGAAATTGAGCTGCTTCGATCTTTAGATTTAAATATTTTGGTCTGTTCTCTGGTAAAAGAATGTGGAAACGTGATTGCATTCACGATGGCTAATAAATCCAAGGTGCTTCAGCTACTTCCGGGAGCGATTTTCCTCAACTTTATTTACCTGCTCTGTGTTTATCCATTTTTTTTTTTATTAATTTTATTGACATTCGGTTGTATAACCATACAGTCATCACTTGTTACATTATTCTAATTAATTAACTAATTAAATTTAGCAATGCTAATTACAATCTTGTATTTACTCTTATCATTATGCTTATTATATATAGTTTTGATTATTTACAGTTTTGGCTATGCTAATTCCAATCTTGTATTTACTCTTTATCGTTATGCTTATTGTATACAGTTTTGATTATTTACAATTTTGACTATGCTAATTACAACCTTGTATCTGCTCTTTATCGTTATGCTTATCACATATAGTTTGGTTATTTACTGTCTTGATTATTTACAGTTTTGGCTATGCTAATTACAATCTTGTATTTACTATTTATCTTTATACTTATACTATACATTTTGGTTGTTGTTTATAATTTTCAGTCAAGCTTATTTAGTCATTGTTACAATCTTCCAAGTATAAACCTGCCCGATGCAGCAATTGTTATAGTTCCTTTTGTGTTTGTTGGTATCTTCCTGTAGGACTAGTTAGGCAATACCGATCTGGTGTTAGTTGTTCTGCGTTCTTGATTTATTATCAATTATGCTTATTTGATGAAAGCTATGATCATTTATTTGCCCCTGGCTAATAGTTACCCCCGTATTCAGATCTTATTGGCTTGTCTTGTGTGTCTGCTTACCGTTAATAGTGTCTTAAGGGTCTATATCTTCATTTTTTAAGAATTTGGTAATGCTGTTGTAAACTGCTCTGTTATCGCTCGCCAGTAGCTGGATTAGGTTAGTGGGGAGTGGGATTCCATTTCTAACTAATTCTTTGATCATCGAATCCTGGGACCGTTTAAATTTTTTACACGAGAATATAATGTGGTTGGTGTCTCCTACCACGCGATCTGAACAATCGCAGAAGGGAGATTCCCTCAGGCCTAGACGAAAGAGGTGACTAGGAAATCTTCCATGGTTGAAACGCAGTCTGGAGATCATTGTTGTTAGCCGTCTACTTGTTACCCATTTGTAAAACCACGGTTTGGTCGGAATGATTGGTTGAATGCTCCCATAGTACGAAGCTTTGATGTTTAGAGATGCTCTCCATTCTTCTTGCCATTTCTCTTTTATTCGTTTTTTAATTGTGTGGACTATGTCAGAAGCTGGGAGGTTCCGGTCGTCTTTAATTCTTTGAGGCTGGCTTGTTTTGCTAAGGTATCCACATGTTCATTGT